>PVJA010001825.1:86869-118191 GCA_004027025.1 Myocastor coypus
ATTTTTTAAAAAGGCAGTCAGAGCCAGGCGTGGTGGCGCATGCCTGTAATCCCAGCACTCGGGAGGCTGAGGCAGGAGGATTGGTGTGAGTTCGAGACCAGTCTGGGCTACCAAAATGAGCTCAAGGCCAGCCGGAACTGCATAGCAAGACCCTGTCTCCAAAAAAAAAAAAAAAAAAAAAAAAGGGCAGTCAGTCTATGTGCGGATGAACACAGGTTTTTGTGGTCACTGTTTTTGAGTTGAAATCCCCATCAAAAACTGGTTTCCTGAGCATCATTTTAATCTACCTTCCTGTGGCGTAAACTTTTATTAACCATCCCGTATAACATTTACCCAGAGATCTTGTAAACCTGAGTTTTTAATGCGTAGTGTTATGTTGGCATTAAAAATGGAATCGATTAAATATTTTCTTGCGTTACAAGTGGTGAAATGACACCAGTAATAAACCTTAGAAGGCTCTAATATTGGGAAGGTTAGTTATTGATAGTTATAGGAAATAGGCTTATCTTCAGACCTCTAAATCACTGTTAAATCATCTATATTAGTAATAAGTATAAAAACCTAACACATTTTCAAAAGCTAATTTTTATTTCTAATGTGAGCAGCATTTCAGGGCTGGCATAGAGAAATATACACTCTTAATGTGTTTTTGAGAAGGATGATGTAAATTCAGTCAGCCTTGGGCTTGTTTCACACTTTAAAACTGTCTTTGCCTACAGTATAAACAACTTGAATGTTCTATTTATTTTTAACATTGCCATCTGTGACTGTTAGATTGCAGATCTAAAAGATGCAGCTATACTTTGATGCTAAGAACTTATACCTCCCCTGTACTATTATACAATAAGTGTAATAGGAAAAAAAAAAATCCCTTTAAAGCTGTCCTTTATGTTCTCAATATGTTCAATTATTCGTGTATATGAAAATAAAAATGAATCACTGTATCCTGACCATGATGACAAATATCCCTGGTGCCTTAGAAAAAAAAAAAAAAGGGAGGAAACAGAGAGGGAGAGAAGCAGCATGCCCGTAAGAAATCATCATTTAGTTTGAATCACCACAGGAAGGATGTTCAATGGAAGGATGTAAGATTGATGTTGAGAAGTACAGAAAGCAAACATCTTTTTTGTTTGTTTGTTTTTTATTTTTAATTTAGTACATGACCTTGCTATGCAGGTCAAACTCATAGTGTCCTCTTGTCTGAGCCTTCCCAATGCTGAGGAGAACACCACTAGGCCTGATTTCAGTGGCTGGCATGGCACCACCGTGTTTCTGGGGCATGCAGTACTGGGATCAAATCCAGGTCCTTGCACTTGCCAGGCAGGTACTTCGACAGTCAAGTTATCCCCCCAGCCTAGCATATGTTTTTCTTTGCATGTATTGTTTAGAATTTGCTAAAGATCTATTTACTGGTATCTTGCATAGAGTTTTGCATGTGGGCATCAAGGTTTTGGAGAGGCATTGTTCTCTTCTTCCTTATACACTAATTACATTCTTTGATCTTTTCTCATGGATCTTGGGAGAGCTCCCCTACAGACACACTCCCTACACTGACCTATCTTAAAATTCAATGATTTTTCCTTCTGCTATGTATATTCTTCTCTTAAGCCCATGTAATAAATTCTTTGGTTCTTACATCATAATTCTCATTGTTGGGACCAGCATATCAACCTTTGATCTTTTGTAATTTCCATTTTGGCATTCTACATCTTTTGACACTCTTATCTTACTAAACCATAAATAAATAAATAAATGAATGAATGAATGAATGAATGAATGAATGAATGAATGGAGGAAGAGGAGAGAAAAGTAAGCTTACCTTGTGGAAATTGAAGACCAAGCAGTTACCAAATTGGACAAAAGTATAAAAAAATTAAATATTGGAGGATTAATAAAGCTCTAAACAGTTAATGAGCTAAGGGAAAGAACAGAGCAATCCTGGGATGGACGGTGTTATTCCCGAATACAGGGATGTTACTTCAGGGTATTTCTTTGTGGAGGAGAGGAAGTCACAGTGCTAGGGGAACAGAAATTGCAGGTTAGACCTCAACAAGGCAGCTAAATACTCCAGGGTTTCAGTTGGTACTTTTATAGAAATTGATGACTTGTTCTAAAGCAATTCTAAAATGTAGTGGCACATGCCTATAATCCTAGCACTTGGGAGGCTGAGGCAGGAGGATTGGTGTGAGTTCGAGACCAGCTGGGGCTACGAAAGTGAGCTCAAGGCTAGCCTGAACTGCATAGTGAGACCTTGTCTCAAAAGGACCAAAAAAAAAAAAAAAAGAAAGAAAGAAAGAAAGAAAAAAAAAATTCACTAATTAAGGCACTAGTATGAATTCAAGAATAGACAGATTAATGAAACAGTCTAGAATCTAAAAATATCTTTCACTTACAGGTGATATGGCAGGGCAGTGTCAAAAAAACAGGTGCTTCAATAAAGGGTTCTAGGTTAGCAACATCTGAGTGTAAACAAAAGAGAAGTCTCAGTCTTATTTTACTCTATGTAAAACAGTACTTCCCAGGAGAATTATAGGTCTCTACAACGTGTATGTGAAGGGCAAAACAATAAAACTTTTAAAAATTTATACAGTAGCGTATTTCTGTGACTTTGGGCTAGACCTAAAAAGTACTCAGTTTAACTGAAAGCTTGATGATTAAACTTAATTATAACTTGGAAATTTATCACAATATGCTATGAAAGGGCAAATAACTAAGTGGTGAAGATATTTACACTATACATATCTCACAAAAGCCTTATAACCACAATATGTAAGAATCAGTAAATAAAAAGCTATTTTTTTTAAGTTACCAAAAAGTCAGATACTCTACAACAAACACCCAGTATTCTCAACAAACATATAACAAGATGTTCAACATCATTAATCTTTAGGAAAGTGCAAACTAGAGTCTAAATTAACTACTTATTACATAACCACAAAAAATGTTTGAAATTTAAGAATAATGGTGCCAGTAGTTAGCAAGGATTCAAGTTCTCGTGTACTTCTATTGGGAGCATTCTTTGGAACAATCACTGTTTGGCACTGTCTGCTGAACTTAAGTAAATGTATGTGCCCAGTAGCCCCTGGAGCTCCAAATACAGATGCATAAAAATTCATACATATGTGTCAAGAGGCATGTACTGGAATACTCATAGCAGCTTTATTCTCAGTTATCAAAAACCAGAAAAACTTGAAATATACACAGTATAATGCGCAAATTAATGTTCAGTGAATTCCTTCAAACCAGTGAGATTGACTTAATAGCGTGTCTAAAAAAAAAAACAAAAACAAAGAAAAATTGAGCTGCATTGCCAGACACATACCCTTCCTTTCACTGTATTATCTCATAAAACAATGCTGCAATATTCACATCCTGTGGTATTTGAAGTTAGGATAGCAGTACTTTTCAGAGCTGGTTGAGGGTAGATGATTGGGATGAGCTGGAGAAGATTTTGAAACACAAGTTCTGGTAATGTTCTGCTGACAGGTAGTGAGTATACAGATATAGCCTCTTTTCATATGCTTGTTGCCCACTTGTATGTCTTTGTAGGGAAAAGACTATTTTAAGTCTTTTGCCACTGTTTTAATTGGTCACTTTGCAGTTTTAAAAATATACCTCCCATGTCCATGACTATTCTTTGCACCATTGCTTTAACACACAAATGCTAGAAATCACACTTTGAAAATACACTTTAAGCTTCATGTTGTAAATACTTTGTAGCCATCAAAAAGGACACAATAGAGGTTCACATTAGGCAGAAAAATTACCAAAAACTTGATATGGAGCAGTATGATCCCATTGTGCATTAATAGAAGAAAATCTGGAAAGTACACATACCTAACTGGGAAGGAGAATGGAACTAAGGAATAAGAGAGATTTTTTTCCTCTATTTGCACCTGTATTGTTTAAACTCTGTACACTTAGCATATACTTCTTTTTTTAATTTTTAAAAAGTAATAATTTTATTACTTTTAATTTTAAATTTAAAAAAGTAATTTTATCACTTTTAATAAGAAATAACAATGAATTTCAAAACATCTTAGTAGGGCAGCCATAAAATTAATACAATGCAGATTGTTGTATTTCATAGTAGTTCAGACAACAAGATGCAGACATGATAACTTTTCTCAACACCATTGATACAAATATTTCTTCTCTGTAGCTAAGAGAAAGTAGTTGTATGCATAGTCCAATATTCCATAATAGTAGTGGGTTATCAACAGCACTGGCATTGTTGAAAGCTCTGGACTTGAGTCTTTTACAGCTCATCCTACTTACCTGCTTTTACTTTTTATGCCTTGTGGTTAAACTTTTCTGCTGGATGGTTAAGGCCAAGTTAAAGCAAGACCTATATGACAAAACATGTAACTTTTGTATCTGATAAGGGGAGTCAGATCCCCTCAGGATTTACCTTGAAACCATGTACAGCATTTTGTGTTAGCCATCTGGGTGAGTCATGGCCATTGCTTGACGAATTTGTTCTCTGTGAAAGCCTGAGAGAATATTTTCTTTCTAGGTGACTCTCCTGAGGCACACTATATATAGTCAGTCCCTTTCCTCTGTGGCCCATAATCTCCTTGAACAGAAAATTTGGGACACCACTGAGTTACAGGGTGTTACTGTGCAGGTTCTCTTATGTCCTGAGTCCTCAGTGACTTTGTTTTTTTTTTTTTAGAATTTTTAAATTTTATTTTATTGTTTCAGAACTTTTGTTTGTTTGTTTATTTTTATGGCCGGCTCAACCTGCCCTCAGGGAAGGGATGGCGCAGCACGTGGTGCCGGGGATCAAACCGCGGTCCCTGCAGCCACTCAAGCTTTCCTAAGCAGGCACTTTAGACCACTGAGCCATCCTGCCGGGCCCCCCTCAGTGACTTTGAAGGGCCCAGACCAAAAATAGGCTATCCCTATAGCCCTTCTTTTTCCTCTGATTTTTTGGTCTGCAAACTTAAATTGTTAACCCTCCAGAAGAGGAGCTTAGTGATACTATTACTCTATACCATAGGTACTTGAGCTTAACATCACTATCTTTCTGAATATCAAATACCTTAGACTTGACGTAAAACTGATATTCTCCATCAATCATTGATATTCTAATAAATCCCTATAGAATGTGATTTAAAAAAAAAAAACAGTTGCACATTTTCACACAGAAATTCAGAAATCTAACCATATACAAAATTATAGCAGGTCAATTCTATGGCATTTTCCTTCTCTCTTAATCTCTTTTGTTACCTTTTTTATTTTTGTTTTGTTTTGTTTTTAAACAAACATTTACTTGAGAGAGAGTATAACAATAATTCAAAAGACTTTAGAAGCAGCACACATCTAAAAGACCAGAAAGACAGGCATTCCAAGCATGGTTTTAGTATTCTCAGTGTCAGAAATCTGTTGGAGGTTCTTAGAACCATTGTCTTAATTCATCCTGTGAATATATAAGTACATGGTTTTGCCCCCTCCATATTTCCTAACTTTTCTGCTTGCTGTCTCTTTGTTGTTTAATCCTTAAGTTTTTGACTTCCATTTAGCTGTGTTATGCCTTTCCATTTTTATTTCTTCTTTTGAGTTCTTATACTAAGGAGACTATATGATATTTGCACATGTAGGTCTGTTTTTTTTTTTTTTTTTTTCACTTAGTAGTATATATTCAATGTGCATCTACTTATGTATAAAGGGTTTGAGTTTATCATTCTTATAGCTGAACAATATTTCATTGTATAAAAATAACACATCTGTTTCAACTTTTCTTCAGGTGATGGGCATTTTGGTTGTTTCCAAGATTTGGCTATCACAAATTATGCTTCTATAAACATAGCACAAATATCACTATGATGTGATATTTTCAATTCTTCTGGGAAAATTCCCAGTAGGGGGACAGATAGATTGAATGGGATTTCCATTGCTAGCTTTTTAAGAAGTCTCCACACTGATTTCCATAATAGTTGCACCACTCTGCATTCCCACCAACAATGGAGAAGTATTCATTTTCCCCACAGCCTCTCCTTGTTGATTGATTTCTTTATGATAGCCATTCTTACAGGGGTGAGATGGTATGTAAGTGTTGTTTTAATTTGAATTTCATGGATGGCTAGCAATGGGGAGCATTTCTTCATGTATTTATAACATTCTAGTATTTCTTCCTCTGAGAAGTGTGTGTGTGCATCTTGAATGCCCATTTCTGGATTGGGTCTTTGAATTTTGGCACTCTAATAATTTTAGTTTTTTATAAATTCTAGATAGGAGACCTTTGTCTGAATACTTACTAGTTAATTTTTTTTTTTTTTAATTTGTGGATTGTCTTTTTACTCTGCTGGAAAAGCTTCTCAGTGAAAGGACATCCCAGTTGTTGATTCTTTCAGTGTTACACTTGTATATTGATTTTTGTCCATGAAGTGTTTACCTACCTCCATGTCTTAAAGATTTCCTCCTACTTTCTCTTCCAGGAGATTTAGTGTTTCTGCTTTAATGTTTACATCTTTAATCCACTTTGACTTTAGTTTAGTACATGGTGATAAACCTGGGTCAAATGTTAGTTTTCAGCATGTGGAGAGCCAGTTTTTCCAGCACCATTGGTCAAAGAGGCTATCTTTCTTCCAGTAAACATGTTTGGCTCCTTTGTCGAAGATAACGTGTGTGAATGTGTTTGTATTTGCTTCTGTATCTTCTAATCTATTTCATTGATCCAGATGTCTTTTTTTTTTTTTTTTTTGCCAATACCATGTTGATTTTATCACTGTAGCTTTGTAGTATAACTTTAGGTCAGGAGTCATAGTGCCTCCTCCCTTATCTTTGGTGCCCAGGATTGTCTTTGCTATTTTAGGTCTTTTCTGGTTCCAAATAAATTTTAGGAATGATTTGTTCAGGTCTGTGAGGTATGTTGATGGTATTTTTATAGGGATTGCATTGGATCTGTATAACAATTTAGGGAGTCTAGCCATCTTCACAATGTTTTTTCTTCCTATCCAGGAGCAAGGAATATCTTTCCATTTTCTGAAATCCTCTACTGTCTTTTTTCAGAGTACTGTAGTCTTCTTTGAGTAAATATTTTACTTTATTTAGATTAATTCCTAAGTAATTTTCTATGGTGCTATTGTAAAAGATACTGTTTCTCTAATTTCTCAATGTGTTTGTTATCTGTGTAGAGGAATGCTGTTGACTTTTGTGTGTTGACTTTGTATCCTGCCATGTTACTGAGTGTGCATGTTAATTCTAGTAGTTTCTTTATGGAGTTTTTTTTGTCTTCCAGGTAGACTATCATGTCATCTGCACATAGTGATAGTGTAACTTCTTCTCTACCTATTCTTACTGCTTTTATTTTTTTCCTTTCTAATGGCTGTAACTAATGATTGCAGAACTGTGTAATAGGAGTGGTGATAGAGGACATCCTTGTCTTGTACTATATCTTAGAGTAGAAGACTTCAGGTTTTCCCCATTTACAATTATGTTAGCTGTTGGATTGTCATATATGGCTTTTATCAAATTAAGGTAGAGGCCATCTATTCCAATGTTCTGTAGTACTTTGAACATGAATGAGTGTTGGACTTTGTCAAAAGCCTTTTTTACATCAATTCAGATGATCATGTAGTTTTTGGCTTTGGCTCTATTGATACAGTGTATTACATTCACAGATTTGCATATGTTGAACCACCTTTGCACTCTTAGGATGAATTCTACCTGTTTGTGATGTCTAATCTTAATGATTTGCTGTTTTCTGTTCACTAGCCTTTTATTCAGGATTTTTGCATCTTTGTTCATGAGAGAGATTGGCCTATAGTTCTCTTTTTTAGTTGCATTTTTCTTGGTTTTGGTATCAGTGTAATATTTGCCTCCAGGAATAATTTTGCGAGGATTCCTTCCTTTTCAGTTTTATTAAAGAGTTTGACAAGTACTGGGATTACATCTTCTGTAAATTCCTTGTAGCCTTCAGCGCTGAATCCAAGAGGACATGGACTTTTCTTTGTTGGTAGGTTTTTTATTACATTTTGTATTTTATTGGCTGTTATTGGGTTATTGAGAGTTCTTAAATATTTTTGATTCAGTTTCGGGAAATTGTGCCCTTCCACAAATGTGTCCATTTCATCTGTGTCTTCCATTCTGTGAGAGTATAGATTCTCAGACTAGCTGTTAATGATCTGGGTCTCCAATGGGTTTGTTGTAATGTCACCCTTTTCATTCCTTGTTGCTTGAATTTGAGTCTTTCCTCTTTTTGATGCTAGCTAGGGGCCTATCAATTTTACTTAATCTCTCAAAGAACCAGCTTTTGATTCATTAATTTTTTGTATTGGTTTCTTTGTCTCAGTTCAGTTAATTTCTGCTCTACCTCTGCTTTGCTCCTGTCTTTGGACTTTAGGTTTGACTTGTTCTTCCTTTTCTAGACGATTTAGGTGCAACATTAGAGTATTTATTTGTTCCTGTTTTGTTTTCTTGATGTGTGCGTTCAGAGCTATAAATTTCCCTCTAAGAACTGCTTTCATTGATTCCCATAAATTCCGGTAAGTTGTGTTTGAATTTCCATTAAATTGTAAATGTTGATTAATTTGTTTAATTTCTTCTGTAAAGTAATGGTTGCTGAGGAGGGTTTTGTTAGTTTCCATGTATTTCTGGAGTTCTTGTGGTTTCTTTTGTCATTTATTTCCAGTTTCATTGCACTGTGCTCTGATAATAAGCATGGGATAATTTCTGTTTTCTTGAAAGTACTTAAGCATGACCTATGGACTGGTATATGGTCTGTTTTAGAAAATGTCCCATGTGAAGCTAAAAAAATGTGCATTCAGAAGTGATTGGGTGGAACACTCTGTATATGTCTAGTTGTGCAAGGTTCTGGTTGAGATCTGCTACTTCTTTGCTAATTTTTTGTTGGCTTGACCTCTCTTTTTGGCATAAACAGGTGTTAAGTCCTCCTTTTAAGATTGTGGTGTTAGATATTAGATTTTTCATGTCCATTAAGATTTGTCTTATAGACCTGGGTGTTCCTATATTGGGTGTGTATGTATTTATGAGCGTTACCTCGTCGTCTTGAATTTTTCCCCTAACCAGTATGTAGTGACCTTCTTTATTTCATTTGATCAATCTGCTTTGAAGTTCAGACTATGTGCAAACAGGATTGCTACCCCTGCTTTTTTCTGAGGTGCTCGGACATGTAGTATTGTTTTCCATCCTTTGACTTTCAACCTATGAATTTCTTTATGAGTTAAGTGTGTTTCTTGTATACAGCATGTTGTTGGATTTTGCTTCCTAATCCACTGTGCCAGTCTATTTCTTTTAATTGGAGAATTAAGTCCATTTACATTGATAGTTATAATTGAGATCTACTGACTTATGATTGACATGCTTTTTAGCTACTGTTGTTTACCCCAGTTTCTCCTTTGTTTAGCTGATTGCCCTATTTGGTGGGTTCTTTCTGTTCTCATTCCTGGAATACAGGTCATTTTGGTCCCTTTCTATGGTATTGTTTAGTAGTCTGCATAGGCTTGCACTTGACATGATGAAATTCTTTAGTTGTTCTTTGTCTTAGAAGTATTTTACTTCTCCCTCATACTTGAAAAAGAGTTTTACAGGGTGTAGCAGTCTGGGCTGAAATTTGTTTTCATGGAGGACTTGAAGCATTCTGCTCCATGCTCTTCTTGACTTCATGGTTTGTGAAGAGAAATCTGCTGTTATTCTGATGGGTTTTCTTTAAATGTGATCTGTTTTTTCTCACTAGTGGCTTTTAGTGTATTACTCTGCTGTATTTCTGGAATCTTGACTATTATATATCTGGTGTGTTTTTAGTTGGGTTGATGTTATTTAGAGTTCTGCATGCTTCAGTTACTTGAATGTCAGATTGTTTTCTCATAATTGGGACATTTTCCTATTCTGCCCATATTTTTTTATATCATTTGTATTGACTCCTTTATTGTTGATGCTTATTAATCTCACATTCATCTTTGCACCATCTTTTAGATGTCGAATTATTTTTTCCTGCATCCTAATTGTTCTTCAGAGATTGGTTCTTACCTTTTCACTAGTTGTGACTGTGTCTTCAAGATCTGAAACTATCTTCACTTTCGTTCATATAATGTTGCCAGCTTGTGACTGAGATTTTATTTTCCTGTATATATCTCTGAAACTGCTTCATGTGATCTATTTCTTTCCTATATTGTTCATTCATGGATTCTATCACTTTTATTTCTCTAATTTTTATCAATGTCTTCTTTAGAAGCATTTTAAGTCTTTCATTATAGTTTTCCTTTCTTTTTTTGTACTTTAGAGATTATTTATGATATGATTTGCTCGCTACCTTTCTGCAGTTTTTCCTTTACTTCAGATGCTATTAACTCAGAGATTTTTTTCTCTTATTTCAGATCTGATTTCCTCTATAGTTTTCTGCCATTGTTTTTGTACTTCAAACATTATTAATTTTGATTCTTTCTTTCATTCTATCTTTTTCTCTCTAACTTCAGATGTTATTTCTTATCTGAGTTCCTCTGTATATGTCCGCATTTGTTTCTTTACTTCAGATGCTATTAATTCAGAGATTTTAGCTGTGTGATTCCCTTTTTCTTCTGTGCTAGTGTCTGCTGCATTTGTTATGGGTGGACTTGGGGTCTGACATTGTATCTTGCTCCTTCTCTTTATCATTTTTTATAGCACTGTCCTCAGACCTTTGGTGTAGAACTTTGGTGAAGTTATACCGTTAGCACCTACCAAAATTTGGGTCCGGATCTGTCAAGTTTGATCTTGTGCAGATGTGCAAATATGCCTGACTGGGTCTGGCTGCTATGCTCAACTTCTTTCCGCTTCACGTCATGAAGTGAACCCCCATGCTCCTCTGACTAGATGTTGAGCTCCTGGATCAGTTGGGATGGTCTCACCCCCAGCCTCTCCTTAGGGAATTTTGGTGCGTGGTTCCAGGCCTGGGTTCTTCACAAGAAAGAAGCCCTGGAGGTGCAGGGGCGCAGCCCAAGAGTCTACCTATGTACCCACTGTTCCAGGGCCCAGGTGGGAAGCAAGTTCCCAGCATGTATTTCTTTATAAAATATGAACAATAAATTATAATGTTCTTTTAGCTCTACATTGCCCTAATACTTAAGCTGGTGCTTCACAAAGTTCATTGTGCATTCAGTTCCCTGAGAGATTGCCCTGCACTGTCATGATTCAGCAGATCTGGGATGGGGATTGTGGTATGAGGATGGTGGTCCTCACTGCAGTCTGGCTCACCACATCTATTTTTCCATTGGAAATGATGTGTTCCAGTGATGAGTCTCATTTTGAGATGAAAGCCAGAGAGATGACATACAAATGAAATATACAGTGTGATGGGTAAATGCTGTTGAGGAAAATAAAGTCAAAAGTTGGGTACAGAGACTGGAAAGTGCTGGGATATTGTTTGTCCAGGGTTTTAATTCCAGCAGGTCCAGGTCATCAGGGCAGGGTTCAATAAAAGGTTACTTGATTTCTGAATAAAGATCTGAAACAGATGAAGAAGGGGTGTGCACATAGCTGAGAAAAGAGCCTTTCAGACAAGGAGTCAGGGAGTAGTAAATCCTGACCTGTGTACCTGTCTAGCTCTTTGAAGGATCCAGTGAGTGAGAAGGGGAGGTGAAGCTAGAGGGAACTGGGAAAGATAAGGGTGAAAAGCGGAAAGGCACCTCCCTCCCAGGGGAGTAGAGAGGTTTGGATTTTTATTTGGAATTAAGGGAAGACAGTGATGGTTTTTAGCTGATTTATCTTGTTAAAAGGAATATTTCAGTTCCGAATGAAGACTAGGCAAGGATAGCTTTAAGAACAGATGTGTAGAGGTTGCTGGAATGACCCAGTCAAGAGATAGATGGTAGTACCTTAACCCAGTACGGGTTGTGTGGAAGCGGGGAAAAGTGATCTGATTTTTGATGTTGGCTGTGGAGAACATAGAAGAATTTGTAGTGTAAACCCCAATCTCTAGGTTTTGTACCTCTCATTTTCTTACCATGCATTTTATATGCCATAGAGAGTAGTCTTTTCGGTATTAGGTGAGAGTTACAGTCATAGTTATGTAATTCTTTCACACCCAAGTAAACTGTTATGAAATTTAGTAATTCTGATCTGTGTATATCTCAGTTAATATAAGGAGCTCATGAGTTATACTAAGCATTTCCATAGTGGCTTTCCTACATTATATATACACTTATACATTCAGAATTGTTTCTTCTCCTTTTTTCTTCTACTTCTCTTTCTTTTTTCTTCTTTTCTTTTTGCCTTGTTCCCCCTTATTTGTGTTTAATATTGACTGAAGAAGGGAATTGAAATTAAAGGGCCAACCAGATACCTGAGTGGACTAACACTCCTGCTTAGACAGGTTCAGTGACCTGGGTTTGGGTTCCAGGTGCGCGGTGCTGGCCCCACCCCCAGGGTGCACTGAGACTGGGCATGTTACTGTGCACCTATAATCCTAGCGCTTAGAAGGCTGAAAACAGGGGGATCACTATGAATCCTATCTATATGTGAGACCTTGTAGACCCTGTAATAAATACATAAAAAAAAATATTAAAGAAGTGAGGGTTTGTTTATTAAGAGCCTAATTTCTAAGTAAACAAATTCCATAAATGCATAGTTGTTCCAGTGGTAAAAAAAAAAATTAATGCTTTCTTTTGGCCACATAATGGAATTCACTGTGGTCTTTCATATTTTAAAATTCATTAATTCATTATTTTGTCTATGTGACCTCCATTATCAGAAATATTACATTCAGTGCAATGTTCAGAGAGAGAATAAATTCAGTAAACAGCATCAGACCTGGTCATGGCATATGATGAATTCTTCCCAGGTATTTCTCCCTATCAGTTATCAGTTGTTCCACCTTGGCAAATTGTTTAACCCTTCTGCCTTCATTTCTTCATCTATGAAATGAAACAATAATAGAATCCATTTCCTAGGCTTATGATATTTTTTCTTGAAGTACTAGAATTGAACCCCAAACCTTCATGTGAGTTCTATTTCAGCCCATTTTTAATTTTTTATTTTAAAAGAAGGCCTAAGCTGGGCGTGGTGGCGCATGCCTGTAATCCCAGCACTCGGGAGGCTGAGGCAGGAGGATCGGTGCGAGTTCGAGACCAGCCTGGCTACCAAAGTGAGCTCAAGGCCAGCCTGAACTGCATAGCGAGACACTGTCTCAGAAAGACAAAAAAAAAAATAAAATAAAATAAAAGAAGGCCTCACTAAAGTGCTAAATTGCCCATTGTAGGCTTGAATTTGCAATCCTGCCTCAACTTCTCAGAGTGCTAGGATTATAGGTGCATGTCACCATTTTCGACTTGATGAATAATTTGAATAGAATAGTGTCTGGCATATATAATAGTATAACAATAAGGATACAGCACAAGCTACGTGGAAGTAAAATGTACATGGGAATTAGTATAAGGTCATTTGGAACAGAAAATACATCAGTATTTTCTAGTTCATTGGTTTCCTTAGTTCTGTTAAAAGTTCGCACAGTTCAGTGGTATTATTTACTGTAATTATTGAATCTTTTGAATGTATTGCAACTGTGCAGAAAACTGTTTCAGAAAGTCACTGTCCGTTAGCTGGGTGTGGTGACCAAGGATATGTGCTTGTGCTATCTTATGTTTCTAGTGGAGGAGGAGCACAACTTGATGCCCCATGAGTGAAGGACAGATCCGTGTTTTCCATCTGAGCAGTGGATGTAATCTCAGGAACTTGATTTCTTTCCGAATTTTCAGTTGCAGTGAAGTCTTTTCCTTTAAGAGATGCAGTAAGAGATTATCTTTCAGTTTTCACAATGAGGCTATATAAATTGATAATTTTTAAAGAACATGTTAGTGAAGTACAATCGTAGTTTATTATCAGCAGAGCTATTGAGTGGGTTGTTTACTTAGCCTGTTGCTGTTAGTTTCCTGATTCAGCTTTTTTCTAGCAATACTTCCTTCTTGACCACTTACCTAATTTTGGGGGAGCTTAGAGTGCAGTCATTTGTGTCCGATATACCTCTGTCCTATCCACTTAACAAATATAATAGGAAGTAATAGTAAATAGCTAAATGGTAACTTTTGGAAAGGTGCAGGACACAGTTGAACGTCAGTTTCAAGTTTCACTGGGGCGTTTCCTGCACAGGAAATGCTCACCCGGTGTCAGGCTGGTGGGCGGAGCCGGGTCCCGGTGGAGCCGGTTCTCCAAGCCTGCACTGCAGGCTTGTGCGAGTTGCCCATGCAGTTCCTGCTGAGAGGAGGAGTGAGCTCCGGAGGAAGCTCCTGTGCGCATTCTGGGCTCAGGCAGGCTGGCTGACTGAAACCAGGGCAGAGAAACTCGCTGCCGACAGAGGGGCAGAAGCAGCTGGCACCTACTCCATAGTACTGGGGACCTGAGCAGGAGTCATCCGTGCTGGATAAGGTGGGGCCAGGGCGACTGCGACCCATTTTCCAGGCCTCTGCAAAGAATGCAGAGCTGTCCTTTCCTGAGTTTACTGGTAAATGTAGCTACTTGGGATAATTTTAAATATTACTCTTAAAAGCGTGTACAGAAATAAGAGTTAAGGAGAGACATCAGTTACTCAAAATTTGATTCAGACAACATTTGGACTATTTCACAGAGTCTATTTTTAGATTACATTTGGGCACATGTTACCTTGGTTACTCAGGTAAGTGGTTCATTATGTAATTTTCTAGAAATTAGATAATTGAGCATTAATATTACTCTCAATTGTTGAAGTAGGGTTTTGTTAATTGTACCATTGTAGATATTATTTTCCTAGTCAATTTTTTACCTGTTTTTCTTTTTCTAAGTTACCTTATTTCTTAGTGTTTTCCAGACATGAGATTAATAAAAGTTTTCATGATTAAAGGAATATACAGTACTTTTACATCTCAACATCTTTAATTTTTTTCCTGGTGGGCTAATAATATTCCAGTGATTAATGGAAAATAGATAACACTAATTTACTTAAGAGAATGTAGCACACCATGTAAAGAAAAACCACAAATAAAGGATTTCAGAATTTAGACTTCATTTTCAGAGGCCAGCTTTAAAAAAGAAAAAAGAAAAAAAAAAAAGATGATAATACTCCGAAAACATATTTTTAAAGTATTGTGTAGTATTTTATGATGCTCAGTAGAAAAGAACAGAAATCCAAAGTTGCTTAGATTAACTTTACATTTAAGGAAACTACAGGAAAATGTTTGAAATGGTCCTGTTTGTCTACATCCTTCCTTAGTGAGCTTAGTTCTCAGCTGGGGATGTATAGCCAGATTAAATTACATTTAGTCTAGAAAACTGGATTCATTTCCCATCTAGCTCTGTACCAAGGAGGCATTCTTAAGAAGAAATAGTCCTAATTGTACTAGCTCCTGTTTCAATTTGAAGTGATTGGCTACTATCATTTCATGTAAGTATCAGAGAAATCTTGAATGATAACTGTTATTGTTCCCATTTCAGAGTAAAGAGTCATGATTTCAATAGTTTGCTTGAAATCTTGCAGTTAGGAAGTGATTAGGGATGGGACTCAAACCGCTCCATCAAAGTTTAAAGCTTTACCATGCTTATGGCCAGTCTTTGATAAAGAAAGATAACCAAAACTTCAGCTTTTATGGAAACTTCATTATTGTTATATTGTGATCTTCTCTTTACTGCCTCCAAAATTAAAACAAACAAACAAAAAACCACAAAAGCAAAAGTCTCACAAAAACCACCTATATCAGTATTTCAAACCAGACTTTGTGATCATAAAGTTAAAAGGATTATGTGGTACTGAAGTGAATCTGGTTATATTTTAATCTAATTAAAAAGAGAAATAATGTACAGAAAAGTTTTTATACTATTAAGATTAAAGTTATAAATTTTTAGATTTCTAGAACTTAATGCAGTATTTTTGAAAGCCCTATTACCTGTAATGTATCTAAATCTGTAAGCTGTACTCTAATTTTTATGAGCAAGTACATAAATGTCTCCCTGAAACAGTACTATATTTTAAGATTCTTAGGAATGCTACTAATTCATCCTGGAAAAATGAGAACCCAGGCAATTTGAAAACTGTTACCAGGTTTAAAAATATATAATGTTATATGCCATTATAATTTTAAAATACTTCTAGCATCAGGAATTTCTAGACACCTTATGTTTCCTCCTACTTGCTTCTGGTAAAATGCAAATCTTCCTTTTGTTCTGTTTTTAGAAATTAAGTTAGTCACAGTCTCTTATATAATAACTGGATCGGTAGTCACCAAGTTAAAAAAGGAAAAAAAAAAAAAACCACTTTACTTTGTTTTTGTAGTGTTGAGGAACAAACATTTATTTCAATTTGCAATTACATTTTGAAAATAAAAATTAGTGAACACTTTGAGCAGGGTAAAACTATGGCTTACCAATTTCAACTCATATAATACACAGTTGAGCCTTCTTTACTGTTTGAAACAAAAATCTGTAGCTTCTGGAAAAGTAAATGTCTAAAGATAGGTAATAAAAGGGTCTTATTTTAACCTATGAATCTCTGTACAAGGGAGCCCAATCTTTAAAGCTGCATTACATTTGGACTGCATGTTGTCATAGTGTGTAGCTCCTCTGGGAGGGGTATCAACATGGCATGGCATTGGTTTCATTCTTAGCCTTGGAGGAAAGAGTTTTATTTAGATACGCAAATATTTAAGGCATGTTATTCAGCATGAGTTGTGCTAGGCAGTCTACAAAAATCAGTTGCCTGTTCTGTGCCTTTTTTCCCCTCCTGAGTGAATTGTTCTTTTCTCCTCTGTGTCTGAATGTTTCTTTTCTAGACTTTACTTCAGATTTACTTTCCCGTAACCTTTGTCATTTCCATTTCAGTATTGCCTTTTGAATTGGCTTTTCCTTTCCCTCATCAGTAAGTGTAACTGTCAATAGCTTACCCATGTATCAGTCAAGAGTTACCACTGCAGTATATATTGTAGGTAGTTCCATTAAGTTTTACATTAAAATAACCACATTATTGTGAGAATCTCTTTTACTCTGGTTTGGAGGGTGTTTTCTATAAGACTGAAAAGAACTCATCAAAATTATTCATGTGCATTTTCAGTCATTCACTGAATAATGAAACAAAGAACTTATGTTGCATCATTATTCATCCTAGAGGTTTTATTTATATTAAGGCCAATTAGTTTTGCACAAAATGAAAAGTTATAGAAATTCTGTATCACAGTAATTGGGAAAAATGTGTAAGTTCATTTTCTTGAACATATGATAACAATGGAATTTGGTTCAATTATCTAGAAATTTTTCTTTACAGGATTTATAGAGCTTATTTTATGAGTTAATTTATTTGCAAATCAAAGTTTTGTTAAATTTAAGCCAATTTAATATGTTCAGGATTATGGACTAAATAATTATATTTCCCAGCTACATGCTGATTAAATTTATTCAAAACCTTTATCTCTTAGTTGCCAAAAAATCCTTTCAGGGTATATGACAAGATGTGTTAAAAATAATTTAATTCTTGCATACCCTGCCAATCCCTTTTAATAAATTTGAAAACAGTACCAGTATACCCATTTCAGACTGCAATTGTTAATCTCTGTCCTTTTCCTTGACTACTCTTTACGACATCAGCAACTGCCCATAGCTTCTTCATGTTTTAGATTCTTTTTCACTTGCACATGCTGAAGTTCTCTAGAAATTCAATTCCAGTGTTTATATTTTCACTTCTTTTGCTGTTTTGCAGTATCCTGTCTGTTGCACTTACATCTCCAAAAGAATACATGAGATGGAGTAAGGAGGATTTGTCAGATAAACATGAAAACAAAAATTTTTAAAAGGGACTGTAAGTGTAGTCCATTGAATTAAAAAAAAAAAAAAACTGAACAAGGCACATTAAAAGATCGTTTAGTGCATGCGGAGAAGTCACTGGCTTATTTTATGTGTGTATAATTTAACTGTCGGGAAGAAGGAATTTTATGTTTATGGGTTCTATCCCCAAAACACTGGCTTTGTTCCTTAGAGACATAAAAGAAGCAATCTACTTAAAAATTGGCAAGTTCGAGACCAGCCTGGGCTACAAAAGTGAACTCAGGACCAGCCTCAACTGCATAGTGAGACCCTGTCTCAAAAAGACAATAAATAAATAAATAAATAAATAAATAAATAAATAAATAAATAAATAAATAAATAAAATTAAATTTAAAAAATAAAATAAAAATCGGAAGCAACATAAGCATTTTCTGAGTGCCAGTAAAGTTAAACAAAAGAAATAGAAGAATTTTTAAAAACAATAAAATTTATATTCTGTGTACCTCTATTAAACCTAAGCAATAATCCTTAGAAATAATTCTAAGAGAAGTATGTATGTATGTACGTATGTATGTAGGTATGTATCTATGTATGTAAGTGTATGCATTTGGTACAGGGTCTCACCACACAGCTCAGACCTGTAGCGATCCTATTTTCAGCCTTTCAGACTTGGTGGTCGGCTCAGCACACCCGGGAGTGGAGCAGGCGCAGCCTGTGGTACTGGGGCAGAAGCTAACATGTTTCTAATAAGAGAAAAAATAAATGATAATAGCAGCTAAATTTTTTTTTTTTTTGCTAAGTCCTAAGTTCTTTATATTTGTAACTCTAATTGTGACAAAAACTTATTGAGCAGTTACAAGTTTTAAAAATTTTATTCTTTTTTTATTTATGAACTTTTTTTTTTTTTTTTTTTTAACCCAGCTCACACCTCCCTGGGGGTGGGGCTGGTGCAGCATGTGGTGCCAGGGTTGAACTGCGGTCCCTGTACCATTGGCTAAGCAGGTACTTTATAGACGGCAGAGCTATTTCGCCAGTCCTTAAAATTTTTATAGATAAGGAAAATGAAGTACTGCAACTTCAGATATTTTGCATATAATCACACAGCTAGGAGCTACAGAGGCAGGATTGGAATCCTGTAATTCTGACTTTTTAGAATACTTGTAACCACTGTGGTATTTATATTTCTCTACAGTAACAAATTATGTAAAAATGTAATTTAGAAAGTAGATACTATTTGTAATAGGAATAAAAATTATAAATTTCCTAATAATAAGATAGAGAACTTTATGGGGAAAAGTTAGAAAATTTTAATGACAAACATAAGAGAGTCTTTGACATGAAAATATGGGCCCTTTCATGGATAAGAAAACACAAAGTAATGTGTAACTTAGTGCAATTTCAGTGACATTCCCAGGACTTTTCACCTCATAATGTTACTAAAATTCTTATGAAATTATAAATGGCTAAAATACCAAGATAATTTTGAAGTTTGTAAGAGTAAGTGGAGGGACCCCATCTTCCAAAGACATAAAGAGACGGAAATGAACAAAGTGAGGGGTTGATGGAGAGAAGTAATAGGATGGAGAGCTACTGACACTCCTTTTGTATAAAACAGAATCAGTTTTACAAATTAGTAGACAAAAGGTTATTCAGTCAGATGTACTGATTATTTATACATATGACAAAAATAGTAAAATTATATCTCTGCTTTATAATAAGACATAAAAACCATTTCAGTCAAGAAATCAGGAGGGGCCAGCTGGGTAGCTCAGCAGATTAAAGTGCCTGCTTAGGCACATGCAGGAAATGTGAGTTGATCCCAGTATGCCGTGCAGGCTCCAACCCCAAAGCACTCTTGAGACTGCAATTGAGAGACTGGGCATGGTGACGTTCACCTGTAATCCCAGCTCTTGGGAGGATTATAACAGGAGAATCACTACAAGTCTGATCTGTGTAGTGAGACCCTGTACACGCTATACTAAACATATTTAATAGAAATAGGAAAGGAATATAACATGAAAAAATAGAAATTTTAGAAATAGGGTAATATGCTTATGTCTTCGGAAAAAGAAATCATGCCAAAAACATTTTACAATTTATACAATAAAAGAAATTCACAGAGTTAGAGAAGTTTTTTTTGCAGTGTATTAAACTGACAAAATCATTCAATTTCATCCCTTAAAAAGCAAAAGACAGTCAAACAGAAAAATGGACAAAGGATGTGAAGAGTTATTTCATTAAAAAGGTGAACTGAAGGATCAGTAAACACACAAAACAATGCTTACCCTAATTGCCAGTCACAGAAAGGCATATTAAAGTGAAATGTATTGTCATACTTATGCAGTGGTCAAAAAGTAAATAAATCTGAAAGAATAAAATAAGGCAAAGGTGTGAAAACTGGGAACTTGGAAATGCATCCTGCGGAAGCATGTTATTGGTAAATCACTTCAGAGACTATGAGTAACAGTAAAAAAATTGGGGTACATACACCACAGTCCAACAGTTCTAAACATGAGTACCAAGGAAGGTCCTGCACTTGTGCCTGGGGAAGCACTTAATAAGTTCCTCAAGATAAAATTGAAACAAAAAAACCTTGGAAAGTATATATGAAGCAGGAGATCAGAAATTTAAATGGAGATGTATTTTTTTTGTATGCATTTTAGTACAGGGACTATAGGGTCTCACTACACAGCTTGGCTCATATAAAAACAAGTGGGGATGATAAATACTAAATTTAGTATAGTGTGCATGGAGCAAATAAGATTAGGGAGAGACACCATTTCAGCTATATCTGTGAATTAAAAAAAATCGTGACTCCAATAAAATAATATGGCAGAATATTAAAGGTTGAAAAACTAGGTAATATCCTCTTAAACATTTCTGCATATAAAACTATTGAGCGACTTTCAAAGTAAGTGTACTTACATTGGGTTCTAGTAACTTCCATCTGTTTTCTGGTTTCTAATTCTGTATAGCAGTCATACCTCATACCCCAGGCCTTTTTGTATTTTAGGGAAGTGTCACCAGGGTGTTCAGGGTCTCACTACCAGATTGGATTTATAGTGATCTGCCTATTTACAGCCTCCCAAGAGCTGGGATTATGGGCGCGCACCATCACACCCAGTCTCAATTGCCATCTCAGTGAGCCCGGGGAGCAAGGCCAGCACTAAAGGCCTGGGGATCAAATCCCTGGCCCTGCACCTGCTTGCAGGTGCTTTAATCTGCTGAGCTATTTGGTCAGCCCACCAGGCCTATTCTTGTGACCCAGTTTTCCGATTAGCTTGTCCTGAACCACTACTCAACGCTTAAGTTAGTAGAAAGCTAAGTACACATTACGCCAGTGGTTTTCAAAATAGTAATCAAGTTAAAACTAAGCACAGCTCAGTGAACTTTTGTGTCAACAGTTTGTTGTTGTTGCCGTAACATTCACCTAATTTTCTATTGAAAAGCACAATTTTTAGAACATTAGTCCATTTGATCAGTTTTTATAATTGTCTAGAGAACAGTTCACTGGTGACGATATTGTTCCACTTCAAAGGCATGCTTATAGAATTTCAAATTAAAATCTTTTTCTATTTATTGTCTGTAACAATTTATAGCATGGAATAGTGACTTGGAAGGTTAGGAAGTACTATGAGCCGTAAATGCCTTATATCCTAGTTGCTTATATTTATATTACTCTCTACTAAATGTCTACCAAGTTGTCTTCCAATCTGTATTTGAGACCTGTGTAAAAGACAGGCTGTGTTGTATACATTGTATGAAAATTCACTGGATTCTAAACATTACGCTCATATGTCATATGCCATCAGCAAAATGAGCACAGTGTCCAGAGATGTTACATATCTCCCCAATTCTCTAATTTTGTCTACTTGATTTTCCAAATTTATTACAGATCTTACAAATTTATGCACATAATCAAACTTAACCCTGAGGCTGTTATCACAACACTGCCCATCTTCCTTTACACTCTACACTCTCAGAAACTAATCTTTGCCTGGACTTGTCTTAAGTTAGTCTAGAAGATTTCTGAGAAGCAATTTCTAGAACATATTCTAGAGAGGACATATTCTGAGATAATAAATCCCATAAACCATGGGATCGTTTGAGAAATATCCTGCTTGTGTAATTAAAAACCCCAGTGTCCCACCTCTGCCAAGGTTCACTGTCATTTATAGATTGTGCTTACAGTATCTCCTTGTAACTGGGTTATTGGTATCATAAAGATTTACCTTGGAGATACTCAGTTGTGTGTCATACTGTGAAAGCTTACAACTCCCAGAAAGACTGGTCTGGTAGGATCTGTCTGAAGTTTATAAAAAGATTTCAGGTAAAAGATTCATGAAGACTCCATGATGTGGAAGAAGTAGTGTTGGGGCACAAGTTGCATTTTATCTCTAGGAAATAATAGGTGCCATTTGGTTCTTCATTTTTATGTTGGATACATTTTATTTAGATTCTATTGTTATCATTTATTGTTTCTAACTGAGCATACTTGGTTGACCTCACTGTCAGAGCTTCCTCTGCATTTGTGTTTCGTTACACTAGTGGGTTTGTAAGCACATAACTATTAAAGCCCAACTTTACCTTCCTCAGTAGAAGGCTTCTGTTAGCATTTTATGTAAATGGTAATATAACACAAGAGGGTGTGTGGGGCAGTGGAGGTGATAGTGCCTACATCCAAAGTAAGTTCATGTTGGTGCCTAAAAATGGGACGTTCCTGGCTAGGTTTGGGACAGTTAAAATACATAAATTATACCTGCACTTGATTATAAAACATCATGTAAGTCCTCAAGTTCATAGGAATATTCTCCAAAAGAGAGGAAGAAGTGGTAATTTTTAGCACAAGTGAAGCTGGAACATTAAAAAAACTGCAGTTGTGTTTTATGCTGTATTGGGTTCCTTGACAGAAAAGCATAGATACATGTTTTCTTCATAAAAATGAACTATTTAGGAAAAATTAGTATAAAATGTTTGTTTGAATTTGGAATTGTTACTAGGGTTTTAATTCTAAGTATAGTTGAATGAATAAATTTGTAAGTTTAAATAACTAGTGCAGGAAAGTAATATGTTGATAGAAAACTGATGTTTTAATATTGGATGCCAGAGCTTCTCCCCAACTGCTATACCACAGCAAGAGTGCCAGCTATAATACTAATAACAGCAACTCCAAAACTGCAGAACATAGTTTAATCTTCCTTTGAAAGCTTAGATACCACTGAAGGCTGTGTCTTTCGGTGAATATCTTACTTTAGCATCAGACTGGGACACAGACTGGCAAGAGAAGACCACACCACCCACTTTCATTCAAGTTTGGATGTGAAATTCTGATTTACTTCGTAATGCTTTTAGAAGGGTATTGGGAGCAAGATGGTGCTATGGAACAGAAGCAAGGGGCTTGTGTAAATTAACAGTGTTTGCCAGACCCCTTGAATGTCAGATGGAGCACTTGCTAGCGATATCCTTCATGATCGTAATCTTGTGCTTTATTATAGCTCTTAATTAGGTCTTGTGCCACTATTTAGGAAAAATAATTGTAAAAAGTCTTGGCTGTAGTAGCAAAAATGTCCATTTTTCTTGAGCCAAATTTAAGAAACTAATAAGCAAAATTCGGGCAACTGAATATTCTGGAATGTCAGCAATACATAGGCTGCTCTCTGCCAAATAAATGGGATTTTATTGCATATGAGAGTTTGGTTGGAGGGTCATAAGTATAAACATGTTTCCATCAAGTTGCCAATGAATTGTGAAGGTCAGTGCCTAACTCTAGTCAGTAATTCAAGTCATAAAGTTCGAAGTTGGTGTGAAACATATCTATGCTTTTTTGTCAAGGAGCCCGATTCAGTATAAAACACAAGTGCAGTTTTTTGGATGTTCCAGCTTCACTTGTGCTGAAAACTGTCACTTCTTTTCTTCCTCTCATTTGGAGAATATTGCTATGAACTTGGGGACTTACATGATGTTTTATAATCAAGTGTTGTAGAGGTTCTTTCTAAGTCCTCGTTTTCATCCGAGAAGTCGGTATTTCTAATCCCAAAGTCACGTTATGGGAATCTCACCAAGGTGATTCCAATCTACCACTTCCCATGCAACCCACAGCGAAAATAAAGACACTAAAATATATTCATAGTTATTGGGGAGTCAAAGGCCTCTATGTCCAACCACAAAGAAGATTCTCTGGAACCAAGAGAGCGATCCCAGGCCTCACCCATCTTTATGCAGAGGAGGAGTGGCTTGAGAAGGAATGACTGAGAATTGTGGGAGGTAGTGAATACTATGAGCTGAGCTAGATGGGGGTCCTACATTTACATCTGCCACCTGCAGAGAATATGCAAAAAGTATTCTGCATAAAGCTACTTAGATAGTATCTAATGTTTTGGATAGTCTGGTGCTTCAGCTTTGATGTAATCTTTCAAGCCCCAGGAAGTCATAGCCTCTGTCTGCAGGCTCTTTCCCAACTGGCAGCATGGAGCATAGTCTCTTTGACCTGTATAGGTTACCAGGGAGACACTTATACCACCTTCAGAGACCATCACCAACACCTCAGCTCGACCAATGTACATTGCTTAAGGCCAATTGAGAGGATAAACAAAAGTCCTAGCCAGCTCTTACATATCAATACAAGGAAATAGGGCCAGACTTAGTCAAAATAGAGACAGTTGCTCTTCCTTCAAGGAGAGCTGGTTAGGTGGTCCTCCACAAAGTATAGGTATTAATTTATGGTATTTTAATTGTCCCAAACCTAGCCAGGAAATCTGGCTAACTTGACCCCTTGGTGTGGCTTGGTCCCTTCGCTTGCCGCACTGTTGCACCTGGGCATTTCTACAAGGAGCAGATTATTTCAGGAGGAACCAGAGCTGATACCCAGAGTTTCTGTTATAACTGACACACCACTGCGGCTGAGCCTTCTCAATGGATAGAGTTCAGGGAAGGGCCTACTTGAATTGTGAGTTCATGTTGATGTTTCCAACTGAAAGGAAACATTGAAAGGAGCTTCCCGTTGACGTGCTTAGTGTTGGTAGTATCTTTTTCTCTCACATTGAAAACTTTGTTTTTAATAATACTTTTCTTTTGTCCCTCAGTATATGTAAAATTGTTTCAGATGAACAGTGCCAATGTTGTTACCAGTTGTGAAACAGCTGCGTGATATTACTTACTCCTTTTTCCTTCTTTTGTCCTCAGACTTTATCCACTAAGTATATAGTCAGTTTACTGTTTATGAGTATTTAAAATCTATTTCTTCTTTTTTAGCTGTGTTAGCAATTTGATATTGCAAGATACATATTTTTCAGTATTATGATTTGCTTTTTTAATGTTTTAGATTTATTTTTGGTTATATGGAAAGAACATTGGATAGGTGTGGTGGCACATGCCTGTAATCCCAACCCTTCAGGAGGCTGAGGCAGGAGAATCACTGCAAGTTTGAGGCCAGCCTGGGCTACATAGTGAAATTGAGGGCAATCTGAACTACACAGTGAGACTGTCTCAGAAGGAAAACACGCACACACACACACACACACACACACACACACACACGCACGTGCACGCGCACACACACACACACATGCACACACTGATATAATTCAAAAGCCAACCAATATAAAAAGGTATACTCAGTTAAATCTTACTTCCTACCCGTACCTTTCACCCTGTACCCACCCATATATTTTACCCATTTTATAGCTTGCTAGTTTCTCTTCCCAGTGTTTACGATTGCAAAAATAGCTCTATGTATATGTGCAGCTGTGCATGTATATGTGTAAATTGGTATATGTATAATTTATGTAGTCTTGATTCTTTCATATGCTAAATATACTGTTCTCCATCTTACTTTTAAAATTTGATGTGTCCTGAAGATTACTCTGTATCAGTAAATAGTGAGCCTTTGAAAAGAAAAATAGTCCTCTTGTGGGAATATAATAGCTTATTCAACCAATTCCTCCTTCATCGTTTTGGATACATAATATACCTTAGAGGGTTCAAACAGTATAGTGTGTGGTCAGACCCTCTGATGAGGCTTATGATCCCTCCCTCACCTCTTCAACCTTGGTTTGTATAGCTGCCTTCCTAGTTCATTTACACCTTCCTAGCTTTTAGCTGAGCTATGACCTTTTCAGGACACTTTGCCTGACTGTTCTATCCGGTGGAGTTTTTCCCTCTCTAGTCACAGTCAGGTCACCCTTTTTATTTTCTTATTAGCTACTGCTGATCTGATAATTACCTTGTTTTCATTTGGGCAGTATCTTCTAGTAGTGGCTGAGCTTAAGCTTGAGCTTTGAGCCAAATGACCTGATTTTTGAATCCTGGTTTTGTGGCCTTCAGCATATTAATTTAGCACTAAGTGCTTACATTTTTTTCTTCTGAAAAGAAAGATAATAATAATATTTTCCATACAGGATGCTATGAGAAATGGTTAATAAATATAAGCACTTAAAAAAATTACTTTTCAGATCAAGTATAAAGTAAATGCTGATAGAATCTGTATTACTGTTTCATAGTTCATTACCTCTCTTATATAAGCTCCTTGATACAATAATATGAGGAGATAAAACATAATTAATAGTTAAACTTCAACTCCCATTCTTTTGAAACATTCTTGGAAATGATGTGACAAAAAGAATGCTTTCTCATGTACATCGCATGCAGATGTTAGATTCAATAGACATTTTCATCAGATTCAGCATTCCAATATGAATACCCATTGTTAACATGACTATTGGAAGTTCTGGTTAATTAATAAAATCTGAGACACAAATTATAAGCTATTACTACCTAAATTTATTGCTGTTCTAGTAAATTACAGATTTGAGTTATAAATGAAAAAAGTTTCTTAGCAGATCAGTAACTATTGGTTGTTGCTGATAATTAAAAAACGGTATTGTTACATAATTGAAGAAAGGTATTACTCTACAAAAACTGCAAAAAAAAAAAAAACAAAAAACCCACCAACAATAGCTTTAACAAATATGTAGAATGTGTCCTTTCAAAAAGAAAATTAGAAAGTTTTACTGAAAAAGCTAAAACATTTAGAAAAACAGCATAGCATTTCCAATTAGAATTATTGAATATTATAAAAATAGAATTTCAAATTATCAAATAGTCTTACACTGTTGAAAATCTAACTTGTTATTTTGGAGGGAAATCTCACTAAATTTTTTCTTTGAAGTTCGTATAGAAAGTGAAAGTGATGGATAGAAATGGCTTAGTGGCTGTTCTTTAACTAAGATTGTTGATAGACAAGCTGCTAGCACATACATTGTTATGTGGAGCAGAATAAAATTCATACCAGCTCAGCACTGCAATGTATGTGACAGGCTCTGAAGTTAACTGAGTGTATTATCGATGTCTCACTTATAGATAGGAGGGTGCATTTAACTTTACAGCAAAGAATCTCGGGTATACGACAGATCAGAATTAATCTGGAGTTAGAGTGTGTCTAAGGTGGCATCACAATTGTAGGGAGAATTCCAACTATTAATTTCAAACAGTTAATGAGAAAAGAGTAAACTTTTCACTTAATGTGTGCGATGTAGAGTGACTACTCTGTTGCAGTTTGCTTGGGACTCTTCTGAGTTTTAGCATGGAAAGTTTCATGTACATCTCAGAAAATCTCAGTTGTGATCCAACTAGAATGGCTGGTGGTTCTCATGCAGGCTGTAGCAAAGATGCTTTGCCTGCAGGAATAAAGAAATGATAGCAAATATCTCATCTGGTCTGCAGTATCACGTGAGCTCAGAAGACCTTTGGGTCTGAGTGCATGTACACAGAATTCCCTCAGAGCCATCATGGATTGATTCAGTAGGGCCCTGGTAATCATCTGAAAACTGTAGCATTGAAACCACATGGCACAGTCTTCCATCTGGTAACTAGTAGCAGAGCTTACAGCATTTGTTGTATTGGCTTATAGAGTAGTGTTCTAAATACTCATTGGCAAGATAGCTGATTTAGTACACTTGACTTGAAGAGCATAGATTCAGCTCTTGGGGCCGGCGAGGTGGCTCAGCGGTCTAAAGTGCCTGCTTAGGTGAGCTTAGGCAATGGCAGGGGCCTCAGTTTGATTCCCACACCACATGCTGTGCCAGCCCCACCCCCAGGGCAGGCTGCGCTGACCATAAAAAAAAAAAAAGTCCCCACAGACTCAGCTCTTTAAGTTTTCTCATAATGCCATCACATAAAATGGCAGGCCGACTTGAGAAGAAAATATAAAATTATGAAGTTTTTATAATTCAACATTAGGTAAACTTCTGTTGCTATTTCCCTATAATTTATAAAATGTATTTGTTATAAATTAGTCTCAGCCTATTGACATGTTTGAGGAGGTTGTCATAAAAAGGAAAATATAATCATCACAACTAAGATATTTTCTCTTTATTATTATTATGTTTTTTAGTGTCTAAAAAGCACGGCAAGCTCATCACTTTCTTACGAACATTCATGAAGTCTCGTCCAACAAAACAGAAGCTAAAGCAGCGGGGAATCTTGAAAGAGAGGGTGTTTGGTTGTGACCTTGGAGAGCACCTTCTAAATTCTGGTTTTGAAGGTAAAAGGAAAAATTTAAAGTTTATGATAATCAGCTTCTGACCACACCCTATTGAATTTTTATCACCAGTTGTGAAGAAGACTGACCAGTGGTACCTATTTCGTTTCAGTTCTATAGTACACATACTGAGATTTTGGTTCTGGGTAGAGCTAGAGGTGAAAATGTCCTGTAGCATCTGGGTGTCTATGAGGAGTACCCTGAACACACTAAGAACACAGATGCATTCTCACTCATATTGTATTGTTTCTCTTCTCTGTTCAGATACCTTCTTTAGATGAGCTTTTCCTCCTATTTGATTTTTTTTGGGGGGGTGTAATAACTAGGCCTTCACAATGAGCTATATAGCCAATCCAGTTAAATGTCTTTATTTTGCTGCTATTGCTTTTGGACATAGAATCTCACTAAGTTGTCTACGCTGGGCTCAAATTGTTATCATTCTACCTCAGCCTCTACAACACTGGAATTCTAGTCATGTGCCACCATGTGCAGCTCTGAAACACTTATTTTCTCTGAATCAGTAATTCTGAACCAATAATTTAGTGATCAAATAAATAGATGAAAGGAATGGATTGGGAAGAAGGAAGGGAAAATGTTTATATTTTAAAATAGCATTTTCTGTACCATCTGTCTTAGCGATACTAGAATATTAAGGAGTTATCTGCCATATCAGAATAAAAGATTTTTGGGATTCTAAGTCCTAAGAGCAAAGGTTCATTTGGGCTTTTTATTTTTTATTTTATTTTTTTTTGGGGGGGGCTTTTTAGACTACATGTGGAGACGAGTGATAAATACCTTCAATACTACTGTGTCCAGATTAAGACCATACTACTCAGTCTGTAAAGACTTTTCATGGACTCATATGAATTTAATGCAAGGTATACTATCTTTGTGAGATTAAAGAATATATTATTTTATACAGAGGTTATTGCCAAATTAATATCAACTTAATATAATTAAACTCTGAGGATTATTTTTGTAACTAGTCAAAATACAAAGTGGAAAAGTCATTGTGGGAAAAAAAAAAATCAGATAAGGTGGGAAGTGTCTAGCTTTAGCAGACACCAGAACGGTATTGAAAACTAAAAGGAGAGCTTTGTGCTAAGAAAGTTAGGTTAGATTGCTTAGAAATCCCTCTATATAAAGAGTGTTAACTACTTTTAAATGTATGGAATTACCAGTGTGAGTTGATTTGGTTTGAAGGTTAAAAAAGAATAATAGCTTTCTCAGATTTAAACAATAAGCATGAAAGCAGTGGCTTCATATATACACTTTCTATCTATCTATCTATCTGTCTGTCTGTCTGTCTGTCTGTCTGTCTGTCTGTCTGTCTGTCTATCTATCTATCTATCTATTTATTTTTTATGTATTTGGTGCAGTATCTCACTATGCAGTTTGCACTCATAGTGATCCTTCTGTTTCCAGCCTCCCCAGCACTAGGATTACAGGTGCGCCCTACCATGCCCTGTCTTGGTGGCCAGTGCAGCACACCTGGGGGCAGAGGCAGTGTGGCATGTGGTGTCCCCACACTTTTCATGTAATGAAAATTATAAAGTACAGAAGGGAGATATCAGGCTGGAGAGTTAGCTCAGTGGTCTGAGCTGCCTGCCTGGCAAGGCAGGATTTGATCTCTGGTACCACATGCTGTGCTGGCCCCATGTCATGCCAGCCGCAGAAACCAGCGTGATAGCGCACAGTGCTGGGAGGCTGAGAGCAGAGGAGCATTACTAGTCCGAACTATGTAGCGAGACTCTGTGCCAAACATATAAATAGATAAATAAAAGATTTTTTAAAAATGAAGGGAGAGGGGCTGGGCAGGATGGCTCAGTGGTCTAAAGCGCCTGCAGGTGACTGCAGGGACCGCGGTTCGATCCCCAGCACCACATGCTGCGCTAGCCCTGCCCTCAGGGCAGGCTGAGCCGGCCATAAAAATAAACAAACAAACAAAAGTTTTTTGTTTTTTTTTTTTTTGAAGAGGGTAAAATTTTCATTTTATTTTCCAGTTCTCTCTCTGCTATAATATTTTTGTATAATAAATGTTTTAAATATTTATGAAAAATTATGTTATAGCATAAAGTAATATTAATGTTTTGTTAATTTTAGTAATGATTTATATTCAGGTACAAGTACCAGTTGAAGTTTTAAAAACCTATGAAAGCAACATGCCAACACCAAAAATTTTTCACCTTATTATGAGCAGAGAGTAGGGCTAGGGATGCTGGTCAGTGGCAGAACAGTTGCCTACCAGGAGTGGGGCTCTGGACTTGATTTCTGAAAGTGCCAAAAAAGGTATCATTGTCTTGTTTATAAGAGAAACATTTTTAATTTAGCACATGTAAGAAATAACAAGTGGGCAAGGGATATAGCTCAGCAGTGCAGTGGCTACCTGGCAAACGCAAGCTTCTGAGTCTGATTTCTGGTACCAAAAAAAAAAAATGAAATTAAAAAAAATCAGAAGTTATTTTCTTGACCTTATAATATAAGTGTCAACAGTAAAGCTCTAAGAAGCTAGGATACAGTTTAGGGTAAAGCACTTGCCTAGTGTGTGAGGCCTTGGGTTCAAAACTTAGTATGAAAAAAAAAAAAAGTAAGCTGTAGATAAGGTAGTTGAACAGCTCTAATGGATAATGTCATATATGAATGTGGAAAAATGCTATTCTATATTGTTCCAAGATACCATAAATGGGCAAAACCTCCATGTAAATCTTTGAATTTATAATCTGGAAATGAAAAATTAACTTTTAATTTTTGTCTGGGATACCTGTGTACTTTTTTTTTTTTTTTCCCACTTTTTTTATTGTTTAAATTTAACAATGGTTATATTACATATTTTCATCATCAGATCAGTTTAGATTAATACATATAGGTATATAAGATTGATCACACAATTAAACATCAACCTTTCTAAATCCACATTACTTTTTTTTTCTTTTCCCCCTTCTTTTCTTTGAAAGTTGACATATTGCATATTGTCCTCACAATCATTCTATAGAGTGCAGTGTGTGGGCATGACCCACCTCCCTATGGATGTTGCATAGAAAAAAGAAAGAAAGAAAGAAAAAAAAAA
>PVJA010001826.1:0-117673 GCA_004027025.1 Myocastor coypus
TGTGATATAAGCAGTTACACAATTTTGACACAGATATTTGGAAATTCAAGGAAATACAAAATTGTAGCCTGTCAAGAATATGGTTTTTGGCCCAGTCTCTTATTTTCAAGTACTACTCTTGAGAGAATGACAGTAACTGAGTTTACACCAGGAGCAGTACATATCAAAAAGACAAGAGTGACATGTATTCCAAACATGATTTTAGTGTTACATTGTGCTATAGTCAATATGCTGAACCTTTTGAAGGTTCTTGAGACCAATATCTGATTCATCCTGTGTACATAAGTGTATGGTTTTGCTGTTGATATGTTTTCTGCTTTGTCTGCTTCCAGTCATGGAAGTGACAATTTAAAATACAGGTTACACACGTTAAGAGGCTTCTGTTGGGGAGCTTGTGAGCTGTCTTAGCCAATGAGCAACGCTATCAGGAACCTGAAATTAAGGTTAGAGGAGAGAACTTAAAGAAAGGTGGCTCACATGTGTTCGCCTACATTGACCTAGAAAGTAATCTATGGCTTCCGGTAGGAGTCTAATCTCTGCGTAGATTCCCCAGTTGAGCCTCTTTTCACACGGACAATGCCACTTAGCAGGCTGGGGCTTCCTTCAGCCATTTGCTGTTCTTCCTCCTCCTACATAACCCAGGAGGCTGTGAAGCAAAACCCCTACATTGTGCCGTGGGCCTCGAGGTTGAGTAGGGACTGTGCTTACTGCTTAATATTTCTTACCTTCGTTGATAAAATATGTGGGCAAAATCTCTGGGCAGTTGATCTCATAGAAATTTTTTTTTTGCTATATTTAGCCATTTTATAGCAAATATAAGCCTTTAATATATAAACTCATATGGCTAATGCTTGCCAAACTTCAGGCACAGAAAACAAAACACAGTTTCTTCTTAAGGCTCTTTCTGACACATATTAAAGTCCGAGGCTATTTCTACATCTGTACCAAAAGGATTTGTGTAACTATGATTGGTTGGTTTATATTACTATGACATTTTAGAAAAGTAACTTCAGGAATTAGGGTGCTCTTTCTGCCTTCGCCTCTTACTACTTTGTGGGGCATAAAAATAAGCTCCAGTGGCTTGAATCTCATTTTGGCTCTATACGTTCAAATCTATGACATGGCTATCCACATGCTGTCATAATATAACTGGACTGTGCAGTTAATTGATATACAGGTCAAATCGCATTACAACAAATTGCCTGCAACCGAGAGCTCTCTTTTTAATAAAAAGAGATTTTTGAGCCCCAGGCAGTACCTCTCTAATTTTCATACTACAAAAGAAATTGAACCTTTAGTAATCATAGATTTGACATTCAGAATTAAAATGAATGCCCAGAAATGGAAATAGGCAAGGTAAGCAGACATAAGAGTAGGAGAAGTAAGAGAAACAAAAAATGTTGCGATTATACCTGACAAACTGAGAGACAGTGCAATGGAGAAGGCAGAGCAATTCTCATGGCCCACTCAGGAATCTGGATTGTCATAATCGGTTTTCTTTTTATAGAATTGTATATTTAAGAACATTTTCAAATTTAATTTCTCATTAATCAATACTTCTTATTAAGTTACTTGTGGTGCATACAATTTTGGTATACTAGAACCTTCACAATATATTACATATTATGATAATATGTAATAATATGCTTTATAAAATTATATATAGTATAATAAATAATTAATGTATGGATGTTTTAAAGGAGTATGTATTTTTCGTGATGGAAAAGAATCGTGTCCTATTGCTCATTTATTCTCTGTCCTAAATGTTCTAACCTGTGACTTGGCATTAGGAAAATATCACAACCTATGGCCAACATCATGAAGATGTTTCTTGTAGATAACTGATTTGACACTTTATGAATCTCATGGAATACATGGATCAAAATGCTCATAGGGACTGTGACCTTAGACACTGGAGGGGTCTATTTATGAAATGTCACAATTAATGTAGTGAAAATGTCTTGGCCCTGATGGTGTCACATTCTGAAGACATATTTATAAAGCCATTAAAATTTTCAGAAAAGCCCATGAAAAGCCTTCATGCTGACACTCAAATCCTTTGCATAAAGTTACCTTCACACCGATGAATGTAAACAGTGTAAGCAAAAAGCATAATAAGTCAGATTAGGGTTAAGGAGTAAATTACCTGTTCATTGTATTTCTAATGTAGTTGTCACCTAGAAGAAAATTCATCAATCTATAACAGAATGGCAGTCGAGAGGAATTTGTATAAACCACACTATAAAATGAACTGCAAAACTATTTGCTCTCAAATTACTTTATATTACACTAAAATATTTTTTCCTAAATAAGAAGATACTTATAGATTTTTTGGTAATAAGGATGTCAAAAAATATACGTGATGTCAAGCCTTAGGATAAAGTGGTGAAAACATGTGGCGTCTAAACCATTCACTTTCCAGCAAGACATAAAACTATTCAGCAACCAGTATTTGTGAGTTGGTTTAAAGATTTTTGTTTTAATCTTCATGCTTTTTCCCCCCTTGGAGGCTTAGCTGCACGTGTACACACAAGTGTGCAAACAGCTGCACTTCTGTTTCTAGAAATGTGACACAGGACCATTTTTCTTAATGATTCTTGTCAGTTCACTCATAACCTAAATATTTGGATGGAAGGTGGAAAACTAGTTTTTCCTCCAACTTTTTATCTTACCTTTTCAAGTAGCACACAGAATGATCACTGGCATGTGCAGAATAATTAAGGCAAAACATTTATGGCTTTTTTGCTTTTTTACTAATTTCTCCCTAAAAATAAGTGTGTGATTGGGACAGTGAACTAATAATGTACATATGCATTTCATAACTATATTAGTGTTATAGATGCTTCAGGACTTTAACCTTTTAAAAACTCCATCTGTGAACTATGCCTTGGTTACAGCTGCATTACCTTAGGTACCTGGTACTTGGCTAGGAAAAAAAAAAATACTGTAGAATCCATTTGTAGAGATTTATATGCAAATGAAGAAAGGCATAACAAAGCATGGTATGGCAGGCAATTTTCAATTTTTTTGAAAACATAAATTGACTTCTGAACTGACCCTTAAGTTTAGGTCATATCAAACATGCTAATCTGTTGCTTGTTAAAGTGCTTCACAGGCAAGAGGGAAAGAAATTGGATTATTTATTTAAATAGAATGGTTTTCTAGATAGTAAAGTTGCAGGGTAAGGCCCATCAATGCCTTGGCCAAGGTCATTAATGTTCTACCATGGTCACTGAGTGTTCTCTTCATTAGAGTAGTTCCAGGGCTCAGAGCAGAGCCTCTGTGGTGCAGACATAAATTCTGTAATTCTCTACAATAACTGGCGCATCTGCATCCCCTCAGGCCTACAAGTAAGCCATGAATAGCTGGCAGTCTTCTCACGTCAACCGAAAGGCAGTCTACATTCCGATCCTGGCAAGTGCATTGTATATCGACTTCACATGTTTGTTTATAATCTCTTGAATAGATCGAAGCCTTATTGTAGTGATTTTCGCCATATTTCCCCAACTCTTAGGAGTGCAGTGTTCAGTCTGAAAGAATGTCCCAGAACACCAGCAGAAAAGATGACTTCAGACAGTCACCGACGCCTGGGGAAGAAGCCCAAGGAGTGGAGGACATCATCGAGACGGTGGGCGCTCGTTCCCAACATTCATGACACGATTTAGCAAGTTGTGGCCTTGACAAGGAGGCTGCGCTCTGTATCTCTAATGTTATTCTTCCCTGGAGAAACTTTCCAATGTAATTATTTGGTTCAGGAATTCGTAAAATAGTCATAGTCTTTCATATTAGTTCGCATGTGCTACTTGTCTGATAGGCATTATGCACAGATAGTCCTTGTGCAACGTTCAAGTTCTGGTCTGGTACCTAGGTCATTGAATGAGTAGGCTGCTGAATGAGGAGCTGTACATGGTGAGTGCATTGCAATCAGTATTCAGAACAAATGGTCATGGGAAACTCCAACTGGATGACTCTGCTTTTAACAGCATTAAGTTTTGCATCACAATACCGCAATATGTTATGAACATAAAACTAGTACTGCACTACACAGTACAATCAGAAAAATTACAGTATGCATGGCACAAGTGCCTGTCTGGCAAGTGCAAGGTTGTGAGTTTGAACCCCAGTCTCACCAAAAGAAAAAAGAAAAATTACAGTATGGTATAAGCAAGATACATTGTTCAAAAGAGACATTGAGAATCCATAAACAAAGAGACTAAGCTGTGAAAAGGAAAAACCCTAGTGGTGGGTCACAAGTCCCAACAGTGCTTAAACAGGTAGGTCATTAATGGAGAAATACCTGTATGCATTGTGGTGTATTTTAGTAAATGTATGTAACCTACAATATGAAGGAACTCAGTTCAGTCCATACGTGTGTGAAGCATATCAATTAAAACGTACAGTACTTCAATATCTTAATCATTTAAAATTTTATTTTTTTATTTTTTTTTTCTTGTTTCAGAACCTTTGTTTGTTTATTCACTCATTCTTATGGCCCACTCAGCCCACCCAGAGGGCAGAGCTGGCGCAGCATGTGGTGCCGGGGATCGAACCGCAGTCCCTGAAGTCGCCCAAGCTTTCCCAAGCAGGCACTTTAGACTACTGAGCCATCCCGCCGGGCCCCTTAAAATTTTATGATTTCTAAATAAACATAAATATGGGCTCGTGAGACAGCTCAGCACACTAAGCGCCTGCTAGGGCAAGCATAGGGACCCAGGTTCCATCCTGGCACTGCATGTCATGCTGGCCCAGCCCTGGGCGTGCTGAGCTGGCCACTGAGACCAGGCATGGTGGCATATGCCTGTAATTCCAGTTCTGGGAAAGCTGGGGCAGAGTAATTACTGCAAGCTGGCAGGCCTGGCCATGTAGTGAGTTCAAACAAAGTCTGAACTTCGGCATGACTATATCTAAAAAAAAAAAAGAAACTAAGAGAAAGGCATGACTTCTTACTTGCTCTCGGTCCTCACACACGCATGATCTCCCCTCCCGTCAGCATGGCAGATTGTTTAAAAAGTGGGATGAATTTGAACTGAAAGTGGCTATCACTAAAGCCTGTGGTCTATATTTAGGTCAATTCTTGGTATTGTACATTTTATAGGATTTTTTTTTTTCTTCTGTATGTAGGGAAGGATCTACAGGGTGTTCAGTTTCTCACTACTAGATCAGACTTATAGTGATCAACCTGTCTACAGCCTCCCAAGGGCTGAGATTACAGACACGTGCCAACACACTGAGTCTCAGTTGCCGTATCAGCACGCCACTCGGGTGGACCCAGCACGCCAGGCCTGGGGATCGAACCCCCGGCCCTTGAACCTGTTTGTAGGTGCTTTAATCTGCTGAGCTATTCATTTTATAGGTTTTAATAGCATAAATAAAATGGCATCTACACATCATTGTAAATGCAGAGCATTTTCACTGCTATAAAACAAATGCACGCCCATATCATTGTTCCTCTTTCCTCACCACTGGCCTGACCTGGTTGGCTCATTATGCAGCTCAGACTCATAGTGATCTTCCTGTTTTCTGCCTCCCCAGCACTGTGGTGCCAGGGAGTGAGCCGCGGTCCCTGCGCTTACTAGGCAGACAGTCTGCTGAGCTGTTTCACCAGTACTGGCAAAATAGCTTTCGTTTTGTCTTTTGGGTAGGTCCCACTGGTGGAACCGTCAACAGTGCAGCTTTCTCAGATTCTCCCACTTGGCTGTGCACTACACGGAGGATTCCTCCATCTCTTCTGGCTTGGTAGTTCATTTGTTTTAGGGCCAAATAACAGTGCATTGTCCATAACTTGTTAGATGACTGCCTAGGAAGCGACATAGTGGTTGCCTCCCTGGCTTGGCAATTATGAATAAAGCCGCTGTGAACATCTGTGTGCGATTTGGCTGTGTCAACAGAACTTTTCAATGCTAAGGAAACGCCAAGCGACCTGACGGCCAGGTGGTATGATTAGGGCTGTGATTAGCTTTGGAAGAAACTCCCAACTGTCCCCAAATTGGCTGTGTCACTTTATATTACCACTAGGAGTGAACCAGAACTTCTTGGGCTTCATGACCTCCCTCGTATTCTGTGCCGTCCATGCTCTGGACTTAGGTCCTTTCACATGAGTGTAGGTGACATCTGAACACTATTTTAAGTTACATCTCTCTGATTACATATGATATGGAGCATCTTTTTCTTAGCTTTATTTGCTATTTCTATGTCTTTTTCGCTGAGGTCTCTGGTAAGATCTAGCCTCCTTTAGTAGGTGTGTCTTTTGCATAATTTATCCAGTCCGTGGTTGTCTTTTGGTTCTCTGGTTTTCTTTCACAGGGCAGAAAATCTTAACTTAAATCAAGTCTACTTAATTGTTTTTCTCCCGTGGACGATTTTCCTGGTGTTGCACCTAAAAAGGCATTGCTAGCCACAAGGTTGTGCTGATTTTCTACTGCATTACCTCCAAAAAATTATGTATTTTTGTATATTTCATTTAGCTCCTTGATCCACTTTGATTTAATGTCTGTGAGGAGAAGGAGCTCCGGGCCTAGACGCATTTTTGTCATTTTGTCTGTGGATGTACTGTCATCCCAACGTCATTTGTAAAAACAGTATCTCTTTTTCATTGTAATTAAAATGTCTTCGCCAATTAGTTAAAAATCAATTGTGGGCTTATGTGGGTATACTTCTGGGTTGTCAGTTCTGCTTTATGGATCTATTCATCGATTCCTTCACTGTCTTGTTTACTGTAGTTTATAGTAAATCCTGCTGTCATAGAATGTCAGTTCTGTGTCTTGGTTTTTCTTTAATATTATGTGGCTATAGTAGATCTTTTGCATTCCATATGAACTTCAGAGTCATTTTGTCAATATCCCTACAATATCTTGCTGGACTTGGGGTGAGAACACATCCGATTTGTAGATCAGATTAAAGAGAGCTGACATCTTGACAGTATTGAGATTTTTTTGTCCATGAATATATATTATCTTCCTATTTGACTTTTAATTTTTCAGAATTTTGTAGTTTTCTTCATATGTTTTCCACCCCTTTGGGGGGAGTAAGTGTAAATAACATTGCATTTTAAAATTTCAAATTCCACTTGCTTACTAGTATGCAGGAAAACGATTGCCTTTTGTATATCAACCTTTATTTTACACACCTACTTCTTCACAGAGGTGTTTTAAAAATAATTTCCTGAGGATTTTCTACATGAAAATTATGTTATCTGTGAGCAAAGACAGTTTTCTATCTTCCTTCCCCTCTAGTGTATCTTTTGGTTTGTTTGTTTTTCTGTTTTATTAAGCCATGGCTTTACATTCTCTACCTTTCTAAGTACTACTTAATAAAATAGGAAAAGCTTTAGGCCAAATAGAATGACACCTTTTCTTCTCATATCTGAAACGTGACAAGGTGACCACAAGCTGCTTTGAAATGGTGTAAGGAGAGATTGAAGGCAAGGCTTACATCACTGAAGCATGTTCTGAACTACTGATGCTGAGAGCAAGAAGAGACCGGACGCTGGGGGTTTTCAGGTTCTAATCGCAACTTATCTCTGTCACTTCATTCTGTCTCTTCGGGTTTTATGTAAAACATTAGTGTTGATCTTTTTGGTGTGACTCCTCTGTGAATTAAGCAAGCTATATGTGAAGTTTCATAGAGAAACTCTGAAGACATGTGGACAGGAAAGACCTCGGTGTGGCTGGCAGGCTTCTGTGCTCACTCACTCTACCAGAGGTGACCAGGAGGGGTAAACACATTTGCCACAAAGGTTAAGTCACAGAATAAATGAGTTGGGGTCATTATCCCACCCTCTTGAAACATAAGACCTTGTCATCTTCAAAAGGTTTGAGGCCTGGGGAGTTAGCCCGGCAGTCTAAGCACCTGCTTGGCAGGTGGAAGGTCTGGGTTCAATCTCCAGTACTGCATGGAGTTCCAGCCCAGAACACTACGTAGTGAGACCCTGTACCAATAAATAAATAATAAATAAAATATTTTAAAAAGCAAAAAAGATTTCAAGGATACAAGATATCATCCATGACATATTGGTGGAGTGTAAAATTTTCTCATAGTTTAAGAGTGAAGGCAGAGAAAATTTTACTTTTGAGTTTATCAGTTCTTGGGTATGTTAAATACTCAGGATGAACATACTAACTTTACAGTTAAACTCTTTCTTTTTGTTACTGTCTTTCTTTAGCTACATAGGGAGCCATGATTATATTTCCCTATGGTTAGATACAACTGATTTTAAGGTAACAATAAACCAAAAGAAAAATTGTATCATGCTAGCAACATTCCCAAGTTAATAAGTTCATATTTAAAATCTATAAAGCACAAATACAAGATTTTTTTATCTTTATGGAGTTTATAAAGCTTTATACTGCAACATAGTATATAATAAGATGAGTAATGATCTTTTTAAACATTGTGAAAATGAGTTTTTAGACATCATACAGTGCATTCTTCTCCTAAAGTTTAAATTCCCTGCTGGTCATAATCCCTTCTTAAGGGAAAAAATTAAAAACATACTTAGAGTGTTCAGCTGAAAGCAATGTTGCTTTTGTTAATAACTAAAGAATAATTCCTGAAAAATCTGCAAAAAACAAACTCCTGGTTGGAGGCCATAGTAAGGAAGGCGTCTTCCTGCAAGATGGCGGCTCACAGCGCTTCTTTGCCTGTGACATTTCTGTTCCATAGGCCAAAGTCTTTGTCAACAGCCTCTCTACAGTGTGTGAGAAGTACTGGACCCTGGGCCTCCACCAGACCTTCCTGCTCATGCTCATTGTCGGCAGGTGGCTCCTGCCCATCGGAGGCACCATCACCCGAGACCAGCTCTCAGAGCTGCTCCTCATGTTTGTGGGAACGGCGGCGGACATACTGGAATTTACCAGCGAGACTCTGGACCTGGAAAACGTGAGGTGAGCCCTGGACCCATAGCCCCGCTCTTCAAGGTCAGGACCACAGCCTGACTCGCTACTATTAGTGATATCTTGCATGCATAAACAATTTAGACACAGACTGGGGAGCAGGACCCTCTTTATAATGAAAAGGACACCAGTGCAGGTTCTGTCGGAGAAAGGGTCACAGAGCAGAAACGCGGTGCATGTTTTCACCACCACTGGTCACGTGGGCCCGTGGTTATCTGCAAGATCTGCAGTGGGTTTCGTACCTGGAGTCTCTTTCACTGTTGTGTCATGCACGGAGACAGTTGCAAAATCTCCTGGAGCACAGCAAAGCTACGGTTCCAGGAGACGTGGAGAAATCTCTCTTTCTTCAGTTGGAAAAATTACATTCCCTGGTGGGAATGAGAATGGGGCAGATGAACTTTTATTTTATTCAAATTTATTTTTAGTCAGTTTTGTTCAGAGCGCCCAAAGGCTTTCTGATGTAGATGCTTATAAATTAAAACTTATTGAGTTGGTACTTTTATTTTTGCCACAAGCAAATAAACTCAGAATCCATGATCACATCTGTTTATGGAACCACTTCCTTCCCATTAGGGATGTAAGTCTGAGCGCCTGAATGCACTATAAGCTTGAGTCGTTTGGCATTGTGCTATAAAAATAAATTGAAATGAGGCTGGCTTTTAATGCTACAGTTTACTTTATGTTGTGTTTCTCAAAGTAGCATAAAGCCAAACAAAATACATTAACGTATTGAGTAGACTTAATATCTCAATTATAGTATAAATTATATTTATAACCATGCGTTTATCCTAACAATCATTTCTCATTTCATTCATACTCATTTTTCTTTTAGCTTATTAAGGTGACATTTTAAAAAAAGAATCAAATGTAACTGATTCATTGTCTTCAAAGTGTCCTAGTTTTGTAGTTTTCATGCCTTACAATCGATCAGTTCTGCATATTGCATTGTGTATTTTCAAATACTTTTGTGATAATTATAATGCTATGCAGTTACAAGAAAATTGTGAATAAATCGTGACAGCACATAAAAATAATGAATATCTGTAATAAAAAGGAAGGGCAGTATAATGATAACAGACTACCTCTCTGGAAATAAATGCATACAAGTTGAATACCTCAGGAGATGGGGAAAACAGGACAGTGAAACAGCCGTGAGTAGGGTTATGTTTCATGGACTTGGTCACAAGCATGTGAAGTATGCCGAGCTTAGTTATCTGGAATCTTTCTTCTTTTGTCACATTATCCAACAATAATACCAGGGGGAAATTTATGTCTCCATAGTTGTCAGTAAGTGTTGGTCAGTAACTAATTTTAATTGCATACCCAAACAACAACAGTAACAAAACACCCAACCTTGAAAAGTCCTGAGGTAACCTTTCCTTTGCCAACAATGACTTTGTTTTCTAACCCTTGCCAGCGCTGCTAGGCACTGGCTGGAGAACAAATGGTGAACTCACGGAGTGCAAAAGGACACACGGTTCCATCTGAGCAATGGTTCCTTCAATTTAGTAAGGAGTCAGAGAGCACTTGGGGTTTTCAAGACATTGCCAAGCCCTGCTTCTACTACCACCTACAGAGTAACCTGAGTGCTTTGTGAATGTAATTATTACAATTCTTAACTTGTGTTCTAGGCAAGATTATATTTAAACCACAGTTGGCCCTCTGTATTTCAGGCTCCCTGTACCTGGATAGAAAGCACTGCAAGAACTGATCTTGTACTGAAAGTACTCAGACTCCTCGCAGGTCTTTTTCTGCTAAGCAATAATCGACGCCCACTGGCTCATTGCTCTGAGCTTATGCAGGCTTCAGGGTCCTGTGCTCGTGCAGTCTTTTCTTAATAGGTTTAACTGAGTTAAATGCCAATTAGCAAATCCTTAATTATATTGGTATTTAGCAAATCATGGATGTTTGTCACCATAAATGCAAATAAGGACATTTTCATCACTCCAAAAAATTTCTCATAACAATTTGTAGTCAGTTTTCTCTGTCACCATCCCTGAACAATCAGTGATATATTTTCTGTCTGTGTAGTTTTTCCTTCTTCAGACATTTCGTGTAAATAGAATTATAACATAGGGTATCTTTTCTGTCTGGCTCTTTCACACTTTTCCGGTGTTCACCCACGCTGTTTCATGTTTTACACTCTTTGATTGTGACACAATATACCACTGGAATGCATGAATTACACTATTGTTTAAACTGCAAGATGTGCATGTGTATTATTTGCAATTTTTGTTCTAAAACTGATGACATAAAGAGCATTCACTTACAAACTTCTGGCTAGATATGTTTCAATTATTCTTGCATAATTACCTAAGCATATAATGTCTCCTTTTACACTAAGTACACGTTTAACTTTTTAAGAAGCCCTGAGCCAAGCTGTTGCTCAAGTAATTTTACAATTTTTATGCTCTCAGCTCCAATGTGTGACAGTTCCAGTTTCTCCATAGATTTACTCCATGGCGTCTCACTGTGCATTTTTTTGAGCCTAAAAGCCATGTTAAGTCTGTTTATTCACTCTACACCCAGGCTTTTTCTACATAGAGGATCCTGCCATTTGTGAATAAAAACAATATTAATTATCATCTGTGTGGCTTTTTTCCTTAGGTTCTTGCACTAGAGGGATCTTTCTATTTCAACTGAAGTAGAAAAAGTAAACATTTTAATCTTAAGGGATTAGCCATCTATTAAATATGAATTTAGCTTTAGATTTAGCATAGCTGCCTTTATCAACCTGAGCCAATTTCCACATGTTTGAGGAGTTCTTTTTTTCCTAATAAGTGATGAATTGTGTTACTTTATTGAGATGATCTTACATAATTTGTCTTTTATTTGTAAAAAAAAAAAAGTTTGCTACATTAATTTTCTGATATTAAATCGATCTTGATATCCTGGGGTAAATTGTATTTGATTATGATGGAAAATACTTTTTTCTATGTTATCAGGTTCAGTTTGCTAACATTTTATTAGTTTTCACTTGTGCTATTTCACTAGGCCTATGTATTTATATCATTCTTTTCTAGTTTTTCCTGGGTTCCTATCAGTGTAGTATTGGCTTTGTCAAATATCTCAGGAAACATCTCTAGTTTCCTTATTTTCTAAAATTTTTACACAGCATTAATATTATTTCTTACTTAAAAATTTTATAAAACTCTGCTAGGGAGCCACCAGGATAAGGCTTTACCTTAGGGAAAGTTTGACTTTAAAGTTACCAATTTAACATTACTACTCCTCATAGGTCTATTTAGATATTCTATTTCTTCTGAAGTCAGTTTTGAATGAATTTTTATTTCCAGGGACTTTTCTGTTTATCTCAAAGGTCTAAGTTTTGACAGATGATTCTTTATAATATTTATCCACATAAGAATCTATTTCTCTAGAGTCAGGTGTGATGTTCTCCTTTTTATTCCTAGGCTTGGTAATTTGTGCACTATCTGCTTTATTTTTTCAGGAGATGGCAGTGATTATTAATTTTTTGTTGGATTTGTTGATCATGTTGATCTTCACAAAGCACAACTTTTTCTTTTTATTAATTTTTCTCCTGAATTCTTTCACTCCCCTCCCTGCCAATTTCTGCTCTAACTTTTCCCTTCTATCTGCCCTGGACTAATTGCCTACCCCTCTTCCAGTTGCTTAACACAGAGCTGTAGGTTATGGAACTGAGGCTTTTCTTCTTTCCTAATGCAGACATGCAAAGCAATGGATTTCCCTCTTGCCCTGCTTCCCTGGTATCCTGCACATTTTGATGTACAATCCTTATGTTTAATACAACTACAAGTATTCTGAAATTTCATCTTTGAATTTTCCTTTGTCTGATTGATTATTTGGGAGAGCCCCTCAGTTTTCACATCTATGGAGGTCTCTCAAATGTATCACCATTCTTCTCTTATAGAATCCTACTACAGGCTGTCCCCTGCCTGCTGGCCATGGGCCACCCTTTCTCCTCTGTGATACCCCTCACTATGTCGCCCTGCCTATGCCTAGTGCCAGCCAACTATAGACTAACATCTCTGCAAATTGTGAGCAGAAATAAAATTTGTATCCTTTAGAAAAATAACAACATGAAACAAAATTCTATTGTAGTCTGAAAATGTTATTCAAACGGGCTTAGTATGTTTAAATTCACTGAGTCTTGGGTCATGGTGTAGCGTACAGCCTACTCTAGAGACTGTGCTATGTGCACTTGTGACTAATGAAATACTTGCTCACAACATCAGCAAGTACTGCCTCAGTTCCAGGAAAGCACAGCAAAGCCCTGTCATCTGAGCGCAGCCCATCCTTGCTCAGAGCTCCCTTTCATTCCCTTCCTGTCTTGCTCCTGCTGAGTACTACATCTTTGTACATTATTAAGCAAACAAATCACTTTGAAATTATTATTCTTTGTCATCTTTCAGGGGATTTATTTAAAGGCAGGATCTTTCTGTGTAGTGTAGGTTGTCCTAAACTCAGGGTGATCATCCTGTCTTGGCCTTGCAAGTGCTGGGATTGCAGGTGTGCACCGTGATGGCTGATGGGGTTTTCTTAAAAGAGATTCAAAGAAGAAAATTTGTATATAGTTGTATGCTATAATTGTCATTTCTCTTTATGTGTATATTTACCACTCTAATGTGTTTCATTTCTCTTTAGGAATTTAAGATACTGCTGGGCCTAATTCCTTTTCATTGGAAGGGGTTCATTCCCTGTTTCTTCTAAGTCAAATTGAGAAGCAAATTTTCCTAGTCTTTCCTTCTCTGGAAATGAGCTCATTTTTTCCCCATGTTTAATGACACCTTTGCTTTGTTGCTATTTGTTTTCATTTATGTATTTCGACCAAGGTCTCACTGTGCAGCTCAGACTCAAAGCGATCCTCCTGTTTTTTCAGACTTCCCAGCACTGCATCACGGGTGTGTGCCACAGTGCTTGGACTCCATGGCCAGCTCAGCGTGCCTGGGAGTGGGGTTAGTGTGGTATGCGGTGCCAGGAATTGAACTCAGGTACCTTCACATGCCTAAGCAGGTGCTGTGTCTGCTGATCTATCTCACCAGCCCGACAGCCTACAGTTTCAATATGCATTTCATTTGGTGTTCCATATTCCCCAGGTGGTTTTCATCTTAAATAAATTCATATTGTTTCGCTCCTTCTTTCCTTCCTTCCTTCCCTGATTGCTATAATAAATTCCTTCTCTCCCTCACCATCTTCCTCCTTTCCCTCTTCATTCCACAAATCAGCAAGATGTCAGTTTGGTGTGAAGCTGCTTAGTCATCCTGTGCCTTTCTACCTGGCCTGTATGCTCACCATCTCCGCACCTGTGTTGGCTTCACTCATTCAGAATCCACGCTGTACCGTGTCCTCACCATCTTAAAGCCTTCAAGGCTAAGATAGATTTATTGGAATCTACTTTTCTTCTCATTCTGCATGTCTTTATAAACTTGCTATGCTCTGCCTTGCACTTAATTTATTTTTGTTTCTGACTTTTTTCCCCTCGATTCAGACAATAGGCTCCTTAAAAAAAAGAATTGTACTTTTTTGCTCTTTAGGGATGTACTGTATTCTGCATGGAGGCTGAATGATGCTTGGGAATGAACACATTCAGGATAGTGCAGAATTTGACCTCTCCTTTGTGCTACCTAAATGTCAAATAAATAGCCATAATGGATTGACTTAAAATCATAATGGACCAGAGTGTCTGGGGAGGTTCTTTTGGGAATTTATCTCTGTTTTAAAACACTAATTTTAGTGGCTGCGGTGGTACATACCTGTAATCCCAGCACTTGGAAGGCTGAGGTAGGAAGATTGTTGTAAGTATGAGACCAGCCTGTGCTACAAGGTAAGCTTAAGGCCAGCCCGGACTGCATAGAAGGCACTTTCTCAAAAAACCCACAGCAAAACACTGATTTCATATAAGCAGGTGAACACATGCATTTTCATTCTTTGGTTAGTCCATAGCATTTGGCCCTAAAGGTACATTGATATTTGGGTTAGTCAAAGCTAAAGGACCTGAGTAGAACTTATTCCATTGTAAAAAGTCTGACAGAATTCATTTACCATTGGTTCTACCTCTTATCTCTTCTACATGTCATGCCTTTCCTGCCACCTCCACCAAAATTCCAGGGTGCATTATACTAAGATAACTTTTAATGTATTCATATAAATAATGATTCAGCATGTATTTTAATGAACATGTGCTTACGAGATGCTATTGGCACATGAATGGATGAAGCAATGAATAAGAAATAACCCCTGTCCTCAATATATATATATATATATATATATATATATATATATATATATATATACATATATATATATATATACATATATGTATATATATATATGTATATATATATATTGTTGTTGTTGTTGTCATTTCTTTTTTAGGGAAATACACTAGGAGACTATACAATGTTTACACATGAAGGTGTCGTTTATTCCACTTACAACTATATCTTCAAGTCACATCCAGCTAAATATGAAGGCATCGAGCTTATTATTCTTTTTATTACTTTTAATGAGAAATAACAATGAGAAAGTTTCAAAACATGTTAGTAGGACAGGTACAATTATTAATACAATGTATATTGTTGTCTGCATAGTAGTTGTTCAGAGTACAAGATGCAGACATGATAAATTTTCTAAACAATATTGGCACTAATATTTCTTACTGAACTAAGAACGTAGTTGTATGCATAGGCCAATAATGCATAATAGTAGTGGATTATCAGCAGAACTGGCAAAGTCAGAAGCTATTGACTTGAGCTTTCTATAGCTCAGCATATTAATCTGGCTTTGCTTTTTATGCCTCATGGCTAAACATTTTTTTTTGGCTGGGTGGTTAAGGCCAAGTTAAAGCAAGACCTATGTAATAGAACATGTAACTTTTGTATCTGACAAGGTCAGTCAAATTTCCTCAAGATTTACCTTGAAACCATGTACAGTGTTTTGTAGAACTTTTGTCAGTATCACCCATCGGGATGAGTCATGGCCATTGTTTGACTAGTGTGCTGTGAAAGCCTGAGAGAATGTTTTCTCTCTAGGTGACTCTCCTTAGGCACACTGTATATCATCAGTCCCTTTCCTCTGTGGCACCATAATCTCCTCAAACAGAAAATTTGGGACACAACTGAGTTATAGGATGTTATAGTACAAGTTCTCTTGTATCCTGAATTGTCACTGAGCTTAAAGGGCTAGGGCCAAAATATTGGCTATCCTTATAGCCTTATTTTTTTTTTTCTGATTTTTGGTCTGCAAACAAGTTATTAAGCCTCCAGAAGAGAAGCTTAATGATACTATTACTCTGTAACATAGGTACTTGAGCTTAATGTCACTGTCTTTCTAAATATCAAACACATTAGACATACTACGGAACCAGTGTTTTCCATTTTTAATAAATCCAAATAGAATGTGATAAAAATGTTACATGTTTTTTACACAGAAATTTAGAAATCTAAACATATACAAAATATAGCAGGTCAATCCTACGGCATTTTTCCTTGTCTCTTTTTCTTTTTTATTGACTTTTTTGTTAAAACAAACATGTACTTGAGAGAGTATATAGCAATAATTGAAATGATATTAGAAGTAGCACACATGTAAAAGACCAGAATGCCAGGCACTTGAAGCATGGTTTTAGCAATACACATTGCTATCCTCAGTGTCAAAAACTGATTAGAGATTCTTAGGACCATTGCCTAATTCACTTTGTGTATATAAGTGCATAGTTTTGCCCTCACCATGTTTCCTAAATTTTCTGTTTATTTCCTAACTTTTCTGTCTCTTTGTTGTTTAATACTAAACTTTTTGATATCCATTAAGCTATGTTATGCCTTTCATTTTAATTTCTTTTGAGTTCTTACACTAGGGAGACTGTACATTATTTACATATGTACGTCTGGTTTATTTCATTTATGAGTATATGTTCAACATACAACCACTTATATATGAAGGCTTCCAGTGTATAATTCCTTATAGCTGAGTAATACTCCATTGTATAAAAATACCACATCTTTTCAACCGCTCTTCAGGTGATGGATGCTTTGGTTGTTTCTAAGATTTGGCTATCACAAATTGTGCTGCTATAAACATAGGAAAACAAACATCGCAATGATAGGATGTTTTTGGTTCTTCTGGGAAAATTCCCAGTAGGGGGATAGTTGGATTGAATGGGATTTCTAGTCCTAGTTTTTTAGGGAGTCTTCACATTGACTTCTATAATGGTGGCACACTCTGCATTTTTACCAACAGTGTAGAAGGGTTCCTTTTTTCTCACAACCTCTCCAACATTTGTTATTGATTGATTTCTTTATGATAGCCATTCTTTCTTGGGTGAGATGATATGTAAATGTTGTTTTAATTTGCATTTCACGAATGGCGAGTGATGTGGAGCACGTTTTCATGTGTTTACTAGCTTCTAGTAGTTGTTCCTCTGAGAAGTGTGTGTTCATCTCAGATGCCCATTTCTGGACTGGGTCTTTGAATTTTAGTACCCTAATGGTTTTTAGTGTTTTAGAAGCTCTAGATAGAAGACCTTTGTCTGAATACTTATTAGCTTTTTTTTTTTTTTTTTTTTTTTCAAAATTTTGGGTTGTCTTTTCTCTCTGTTGGTAATTTCTTTTGACATTCAAAAACTTCTCAGCAAGAGGAGGCCCCAGATGTCGATACTTTCAAGTGTTACAAGTGCATTTTAATTTTTGTCCATGAACTCTTTGCCTACCCTGATGTCTTCAAGATTTCCTCCTACTTTCCTTTCTAGGAGATTTAGTGTTTCTGTTTTAATATTTAGATCTTTAATCTATTTTGACTACAGTTTAGTACATGGTGATAGACCTGGGTCAAGTTTTAGTTTTTAGAAAGTAGAGAGCCAGTTTTTCCAGCACCATTTGTTAAAGAGGCTATCTTTCTTCCAATAAGCATGCTTGGCCCCTTTGTCGAAGATAAGGTAGCTGAGTGTATTTGTATTTGCTTCTACATCTTCTAATCTGTTCCACTGATCCTCATGTCTATTTTTTGCCAATATCATGTTGATTTTATCACTGTATCTTTGTAGTATAATTTTAGGTCAGGAATTGCCTCTTGCTTTGTCTTTGCTGCTCAGGATTATCTTTGCTATTATAGGTCTTTTCTGTTTCCAAATAAATTTTAGGAATGATGTCTCTAGGTCTGTAAGGCATATTAGTAGTATGTGGATAGAAATTGAAATAAATCTGTATACAAATTTGGGGAGTTCAGCCATCCTCACACTGTTGGTTCTTCCTATCCAGGAGCACAAAATATTTTTCCATTTTCTGAAATAATCTATGATCTCTTTTTTCAGAGTACTGTAATTTTAATCGGATAGATCTCTTACTTCTTTAGTTAGATTAACTTCTAAGTATTTCATTTTCTTTGGTGCTATTGTAAAAGGTATCATTTCTCTAATTTCCCTCTGAATGTATTTGTTTTTTTCTGTAAAGGAATGATATTGGCTTTTGGGTATTGACTTTATATCTTGCTATAGTACTGAATTTGTTTACTATTTTTAGTAGCTTCTTGGTGGAGTTTCTTTTAGTCTTCCAAGTAGAGTATCATGTCATCTGTAAATAATGATAGTTTTAGTTCTTCTTTTCCTATTTTTATTCCTTTTATTTCTCTCTCTTGTGTATTGGCTCTGGCTAATGATTCCAGAACTATATATCTAGTAGAAGTGGTGATAGAAGACATCCTTCTCTTGTACCACATCTGAGAGTGAAAGATTTGTTTTTCCCCATTTAAAATTATGTTAGCCATTGGATTGTCATAGATGGCTTTTATCAGATTGAGGTACAGGACATCTATTCCACTTTTTTTGTAGTATTTTCAACATGAATGAGTGTTGTACTTTGTCAAAGCATGTTTCCTCATCAATTGAGATGATCATGTGAATTTTAGATTTGGCTCTACTTATAAAGTGCATTACATTTATATATTTGCATATGTTGAGCCATCCTTGCATCCCTAGGGTGAATCCTACCTAGCCATTAATCTTAATGATTTTCTATATTCTATTTGCAAGGATTTTGTTGAGGATTTTTGCATCTATGTTCATGAGACAGATTGGTCCGTAGTTCTCTTTTTCCATTGCACTTTCTCCGGTTTTGGTATCAGCACAGTACTTACTTCCAGAAATGATTTTGGAAGGATTGCTTGCCTTTCAATTTCATTGAAGAGTTCAAGGAGTATTGGGATTATATCTTGTGTGAATTTCTTGTAGAATTCAGTGGTGAATCTATCAGAACTTGGTCTTTTCTTTGTTGGTAGGTTGGTTGGGTTTTTTTGTTTGTTTGTTTGTTTGTTTGTATTCAGAACCAGGGATTGAATTCAGGCCCTTGCACTTGTCAGTCAAGCACGTATTCTATTGAGCTATCTCCCCAGGCCCTGTCAGTAGGTTTATTATTATTATTATTATTATTATTATTATTATTATTATTATTATTACATTTTCTATTTCCTTGACTGTTATTGAGTTATTGAAACTTCTTATATTTTCTTGATTCAGTTTTGTTAAATTGTACCTTTGTAGGAATCTGAACATTTCATCTGTGTCTTCAATTCTGTGAGAGTAAAGATTCTCAAAGTAGTGATTAATGATGTTCTGATTCTCCACTAGGTCTGTTGTAATGTCAGCCTTTTCAGTCCTTATTACTTGGATTTTAGGTTTTTTGTTGTTGTTGTTGTTGTTGTTGTTTGTTTACTTTGTTTTGTTTTGTTTTGTTTTTTTCCTCTTTTTTGAGGAAGTTAGCTAACAGCTTACCAATTTTATTTACTCTTTCGAAGAACCAGCTTTTTTTTTTTTTTTTGTCTCACTTGAATTAATTTCTGCTCTAATCTTTATAATTTCCTCCTGTCTTTGGGTTTGGTTTGCCCTTCTTTTTCTAGATGATTTAGGTGCAGCATTAGAGTGCTTATTTGTTCCTGTTCTGTTTTCTTAATGTGAGTTCTGAGCCATAAATTTCCCACTAAGAACTGCTTTCATTGCATCCCTTAAATTCTGCTATGTTGTGCTTGAATTGTAGATATTGTTCATCCCTTGTTTAATTTGATGTGCAACTTATTGATTGCTGAGGAGGTTGCTGTTTAATTTCCATGTATTTATGTGTGTTTCTGGTTTCTTTTGCCATTTATTTCCAGTTTCATGTCACTTTGGTCAAATAATATGCATGGGATGATTACTGTTTTCTTGCATATACTTAAGCACGACTTATGGTATAGTATGTAATCTATTTTAGAAAATGTCCAATGTGCAACTGAAAACATGAGCATTCAGAAGTGGCTGGTTGGAACACTCTGTATATGTCCATTATTCCATGATTTTCCCCAAAGTAGTGGTTTAATTCTGCTACTTCTTGCTAATTTTTTGCCTGCTTGACTTATTTTGTTTGGATAAGAGACTGTTAAGGTCTCCTGTAAAGACCGTGGTATTGGATATTAGATTTTTTTCACGTCCGTTAAGATTTTTCTTATATAACTGAAGTGCTCCCATGGTGAGTGCATACATATTAATGTGTGTTACCTCTTCATCTTCAACTTTTCCCCTATCCAGTATGTAGTGCCCTTCTTTATGTCGTTTCATCATTCTTTGTTGGAAGTTGAGACTGAGAACAGGATTGCTACCACTACTTTTTTCTCAGGTGCTGGGGCATGTAGTATTGTTTTCCATCCTTTGACTTTTAGTGTATGAAATTCTTCATGAGTTAAGTGTGTTTCTTGTATATAACATATTATGGGATTTTGATTCCTAATCCACTGTGCCAGTCTATTCAATTGGTGAATTGAGTCCGTTTACATTGATAGTTATAATTGAAATGTATTGACTTATGATTGGTATGTTATTTACCCACCGTTTTGTTATCATTATTATTGTTGTTGTTTTTATGTTATGGTCAGCTCAGACCACCCTGGTGGTTGGGCTGGCACAGTTAATGTGGTTGCCTAAGCTTACCTAAGCAGGCACTGTAGACCACTGTGCTATCTCACCCGCCCAACCTACCATTGTTTGTCCCTTTTTCTTCTATGTTTAATTGTTTGCCCCTTTTTGTGAATTCTTTCCATTCTCATTCATTGAGTTCTGGTCATTTTGGTTCTTCTCTAGAATATCTTTTAGTAGTCTGCGTAGGGTCGGCTTTGTCATCATGAAATTCTTTAGCTGTTCTTTGTCATGGAAGTATTTCACTTTTCCATTAAACTTGAAAGAGACTTTTGCAGGGTATAGCAGTGTGGGCTGAATTTTGTTTTCATGGAAAACTTGAAATACTTTGCTCGATCCTCTTCTGGACTCCATGGTTTGTCAAGAGAAATCTGCCATTATTCTGATGGTTTTTCCTTTAAGTAGGACCTGTTTCTTTTCTGTAGTGGCTTTTTCTCGTGCTGGATTTCTGGGATCTTGACTATTATAATTCTGGGTGTAGTTTTAATTGGGTTGATATTTTCTAGAGTTCTATAAGCTTCAGTTACTTGAATGTCAGAATGTTTCTCATATTTTGGAAGGTTTCTGCTATTGCTTCTACCCATATTTATTTTGTATCATTTATATTACGTCTATATTTTTGTTGATGCCTATTAGTTGCACGTTGTTCATCTTTGCACATCTTGCAGATATTCAATTATTTTTTTCTGCATCCTAGATGTCTTTAAGAAATCCTTTCTCACCTTTTCACTGACAGCAATGATGTCTTCAAGATATGAAACTCTATCTTCGCTTTCATTCAAACCATTTTGCCAACTTGTGATTGAGATTTTTTAAGTTCATATATATATATATATATATATATATCTTTGAGTCTGATTCATGTAATCTATCTTTCCTATATTGCTCACTCAAGGATTCCATAGTTTTTCTAATCTCCTCTAATTTTTTGTTGATGTCTTCCATAGGAGCAGTTATTACATCTTTCACTATAGCAGCCTTGCTTTCTTACTTCATAGATTATTTCTTATCTGATTTCCTCTCTACCTTTCTGCAGTTGTTTCTTTACTTCAGAGGTTATTAGTTCAGAGATTTCTTTTTTTCTTTACTTCAGAGGTTATTTCTGGTCTTATTTTTTTCTGTGCCTTTCTTCAGTCATTTTTTTACTTCAGATGCTATTAATTCAGAGCTTTCAGCTGTGTGATTCCCAATTTCTTCTATGCTAGTGTCTTCCTTCTTGTGTTCTGTGTGGGCTCAAGACCTGAGATGGCATTTTGCTCCTTCTCTTTGTCATTTTGTATAGCACCTTTGAAATTTGGTGTAGATATTTGGTGACATTATACCCTTAGCAACTACCAAAATTCTTACCCAAGAGAGATTATATGGTTAAGGCAGATATAGTTTTGTATTTACAGAGCTACAGTTAGGAATACTAATAATGGGTAGTGATATTTAGCAATTTAAAAACTTATAATTCACAGGTTTATGTGTTAGACAGTTAAGAGCAAACATCATGTCTGTGTAGTCAAGCCGATATTAAACTGGGAATTTGTATTTAATTATTTCCCCTATGTTATGTCAGATTACCTCCCCTTGATGTATCTGGGGTCTTCCAGGCAGACTAGTTCACCCAGTTACTTGTTACCTTCTCTGTTAATCAAGAGAAAAAGAGAAAAGACATTCTCATAGATCTGGATCTAACAAAATGTCTTAGCTTACCAGGTCTGGATCCACCAAGTTTGAACTCTTCCAGATGTGCCTAGTTTCAGTCCTGCTGCTGTGTTCAGCTTCTTTCTGCTGCAGCCTATGGGAGTGACCCCCACACACAAGTAGAGCCTGGGTTGTATCTGGAGGGGATATGGCAGACACGGAGCAGATCTCACACACATGCTGGGCTGGGCTGGGTCTGGAGGTGATCCGGCAGGCACAAAGTATAACGTCTCATACATGTCAGTGCTAGGTTGGGTCGGGAGGGGATATGGCCTAGATTATTATTTTTTGAAAACCCAGGAAACAACCAATCTGTGAAAGGTGAGCTGCGAAATAGTGAAGGACTGCTGCATTTCTCTCACTTTTAGAATCTCTCCATGAAAATTAAGATGAGTTCTTCACCCGCCCCAACTTAGATTGAAGCCTCCAAGAAGGAGCTGTGTTCCCTTTCATTTCAAATTAAGCTAACTACAATTAGTGACCACTCTACTGGTGTGAGATTCCTTACTCCTTTCTACATCGAGTCAGCAACTTCTGGCTTCAGGGAGCCTCTTTGCTGTCAACAAGCCCTCCCTGACAAAACCATCTCAGTGAGAGATGAAGACACCCTTCACATGTCCACAGTCTGAACTAACTTTACACAGAATGTATGTGACTGTAAGTCCTTGGTTCCCTTTGTCTTAGAACATTTACTTTAGAAAATTTGAGGTTTTGATCTCTCTCTTTGCATCTTTGAGCTGTGAGTCTTTTCCAGTAATTGCCAACCCTGGAATATCTTGCTATAAGGGCCTCAGAGCCCTATCTTTGAAATATAATAAGGATATAATTCATACTAAAATGTCATAAAGAGAAGATAGAGCCCCTATCTGCCAGTCTCTTGATCTGTGCCAATTGCCAAACTCAGGCGATACAATTATGTCACCCCTAGGATCCTGCAGTACCTGTAAAATCCTCTAGTAAACACTAGGGGTGAGGGATGTTTGTTAAAAGACACTTATTGATAATTTCATGTGTGTATATACATACATGCATGCATGTACAAATGTGTGTACATGTAAAGTCATCCCAATGTTTAAATTTCACTCCCTTTTGTTTTTCAACATTGAGTTCAATCTTTCTGCCTTGTTGAAGTGGTTTTGCTCCCATATTGCAATAGTCAGGAGTAAACTCTTCCTTGTCTCTTCACAGTTCTTGATTCCTTAAAATTGTTTTTTTTCAATATAGACAAGTTAAGGGTCTAACAATATACAGGTGTAGATTCTTGCTGTTCTTACCAACTGTTCTGCGAGCTTTCCATGAATAAATTTTACTCAATTTGCTATTTGCCCTTGGTTGCTTTCCAGTGTTGAAGTCTTATATTTGACAATCTGCCCAGTTATATATATAGTGAGTGGGAAGAGGAGTTACTGACCTTTTCATTTCTATAGCTACCTTACTATAGAAATTTTCTGAAGTCTAAATTTCAATATTTGTGCCAGAAACTTTTTACTGGTTATCACATGTAGGGAGATTATAGGAAAAATATTTTTCTGAGGATGAATTACTTATACAAGAGATAAAACCTTATTTTTCATAGCATTAATGGTAGTTCATTGTACTTGACTACAGAAAGGGGAATCCTCCTATTGTACTGTTTTATTTTGCTTGATGACACATTTCTTTCAGATTAAGTTAAATTTTTATTTTCTTTATCTCTTCATTAATTTTTCCTTCTGTTAATGTGCTGGTTAATTTTAAAACATAGCTAGCTGAATTCTATTCACTGATTATTTATTTATAAGAGTATTTATACTTCCAAAAAGAAGTAGTCAAGCACATTGGAAAAATGTCAGTTTCTATTTTGGCTCCTCCCACCCCATCTGGTTGGGTGGCTCACCAAATGCCACAAGGGGAAAAGTGATGCATGGATGATCACATTCGTATGGGTCTTTTGCCTCCTTCTATGCAGCATCCATTTTCTACAATGCTTCTCGTGTGACAACTGTGCAGGCAGATTATACACACAGAGCCCTGGTGCTAGGCCACTCCAAAATCCTCTTGCAGGTCTTGCCTGTCAGCCACTGAGGCCCAGGGCTTTATCTCCATTCCAACATTTAAGCTTCCTGAATGATGTCACTATCTAATTTAATAATTCATCCTTGTCTACTTTAAAAATTTTGACCTACTTTTCCAAAACTACTTTTGTTGATTTTCCCAGTGTCTCTCAAGACACATATTCTTCTATATTTTGGGCTAGAAGAGATAACACTTAAGATAAAGCTCATTTATTTTCAATGTTGTATATTTAGAATTGGGGATACCTGGGCTAGAGGTGGGCTACTGGACAAAATATTTTTTTTGGACAAAATATTTTAAAAGCACATTAATATTTATTATTAATAGTAGATAATATGTATTTATTACTTGCTATGTATCAAGAACAGTAAGGCCTTCAATGAAATGAGTTACTGTTTGACAGTATAAGGCAAATATTATTATTATATTATTACCACTTTATAACCAATAGAGTTTAAGCAACTCTCAAGATTACCTGTAATAAAGTAACTAACTTGCATTACTCTCCCATATTTGTCCTGTGTCAAGTGCTTTTCCAAGGTCTTCATATGCTTAACGGATTAAAGCATTGCACTTTGAATTGGCACATAAAATCCAGTAAGCGATGTTTTCACTATAATACAGATGGGTAACAAAGTGCTCAGATGTTAAACTACTTGTTCGCTTTCATAGAACTGCTCAATGATCATTTGGGGAATGGAGCCCCACATCCTATTTCCTGAGAGGGAGTTTGGGGCCTGTTTGGGAATTCTATACACTGGTACCTGATCATGTGCCTCCCTCCTGCATTTTACTGCCTTACTGTCAAATACCTCATTTGTTTCCACTGAATTATTGAAGTCTGAGATTATAAGGAACTTCAAAAGTAGCCATGTTAGGAAAACTTTATTTTGCACCTATTGGAAAATCCTCTCCAGAATATAAACTTCTTTTGTTATTGTTGTTGTTTTGTTTATTTGTTTTTCTGTAGGCTTTGCTTGAAAAATCCTTATACAGGATAAACCAAGAAAATACATCTTGTGTCTTGAGATAATATTTTTAGAAAGTACTTCATTCTCTGATGGATTCCTACAGACACCAATAAAATCCTTCGAGCTTGAGTTGGCTTTCTGAAGTCAGAGACACAAATTTACTTTCTTTCCCCTGTTAGAGTGGCTTAAACACATAAAACACAACCTCTAAGGAATCTTCTCCATTTCTTAGTTCCTCCAGTTGCCCACACGACTTTGAGCTCCTTCTCCATCCTGTTGTCACTGTCTCCTCCAGGTACATTTATAAAAGTCTTTAATAAAACGTGAAGCATAATGCATAACATTTCAGGTATGTTCTGCACATCATTGCATAGACTAAGCTGAAAATTTTCAATTCATTCCCAGAAATAGTACGGGCAAGACTGGAAGGGTATCTGCTATAATCAGCTGTCTAGTTTTGATTTCTCCTTCCAGCCTTACAGCCATGGTACTTTTACACATTTCCTTGGCTCTCTAAGCCTTGGTCTTCTTCTTAGTCAATAGAAATAATAATAATTATGTCTACATTGCTAAGTTGACAAGGGACTATGTGTGACCATAGATTTAAACATTTACAATAACTGCTTGTTGCATAAGGGAGAAATCAGAAACTCTACCTGGCATTATTCAGAAATTCAGGTATCTCTTCAAGTCTACTGTGTACCAACGCTGCTATTATAAAGATGGAAAGGTGTACTGTTCAGTCACAAGACACTTCTATTTAAAATTCTAGACTTTATATTTCCCATGCATTGATCCATGATTGCCTACAATTTTAGACAATCATTAATCACTTTATACTCTAGGCTCATAAGTAGCTAATAGGGGATAACCTTTGGGTATCGTTTCTATCTTATTTTATCCTAAATTATAACATCTTGTTACATGTTCTGGATCTTGATTGTGTTCTGCAGGCACTAGTTTTCTAAGCTCCATGTCATAGGTGCCGATGAGAAGCCTTCTGTGATGCTATTATCCTGGTCCTTAATGAAATGTGAAGTAGAGGAGAACCACAGGTAGAGCCAGGCAGCGGCAGGACGCTAGAGGCTCGCACCCTTTGAAGGGTCATTTACACAGATAAAAATCAACTTAACTCTCACACTGAGAGTATTTCTTAATTTCTCTAACAAGGACACTATGGGTGAATTTATTTCCAGGAGGCTTATTTAAATCCACACATCTGACACCAATTTATGTTGCATTACTTACTTGATGATCCCAATTCTATTTTTTTTTTAAATAAAAGAAGAAATAAGCTTAGTTGAGTGCAATTGCTCTCAGAAAACTCGCACTGGTTATTAATAATTACTATCTTCTTCCATAAGGCCTCTCAAAAATCATTTGAAGAATCACTTACATATGCTAGGCCTCAGTGTAATATGTCTTCCGTAATTTCAGATATATTTCTGCTTCTTTTGAAAGCTGAGACTGTAGATTACTGTCTCCAATCTTGTGTCTATCACTAACGGCCTGGACAATGATGGCTTCCAATTTCCAAGTCCTCTCAGAGTCTTAAAGGTCAGTTTTTAGCATCTCAGCACTCAATGCATTGAGACGTCCCTCGCAATCTCTCCATTTAGTTGGATTTCAATTTCCTTGGCTTCAGAACTTCCTAGCCCTCTCCACTTGAAAATCCCTCTTGAAAAAAAAAATGGAAAAAACAATGTCATTGCATCACTGACTTGACGTCGGTCATCCCTGGTATATTTACTGAAAATAAGTGTCACTTGGGCAGTTCCTTCATATCTCTCAAATTTCTGTAACCTCTGCTTTTGGAGCTTGGTCTTCCAGGCCCTTCTTCTAGCTTTGTGGCATTTGTGTCGTCCCCAAGCAACCATTCTTTCCATGAATGTATGCTGAACACGCAGGAGTGAGCTCGCGTGGGGCAGGGGGACAGTCCCAGCAGTCTTGGACCCCAGGTTTGATTCCTATCCTTCAGAAAAATGAAACAAACCAATAGATAAAATCCTCAACCGAACAGGAACACACACACACACACACACACACACATGCACGCATGTACGCATGCACTTACTAGTTTATCTAGTATAAAATTTTTTCTATTTAAGAACAGTTTCCTTTTACACACTGAGATTCTAATTTGGGATTGTCATCTGGCCTCCTGGGTTTCCGTTTCAATTTGACTTGCATTCTGGGATGAATTATCAGCTCTTTCTTCTACACTTTCTTGGAATCAGACTGCTGAAAATTCATGTCAGTATCTAACATTTTACCTTAGTCATTCTTTCCTGCAATAGTGATAGCATTTTATAAAACTACAGGAAAAGGGATGAGTCCAAAAAGCTTGTTTAATTTACCCTTATGTTGGGTTTAAATGTTAGGTTTTTAAGTGTGAGAGCTTTCATGTTTGATTCCTTTTTCTTTACAAACTCACGAGAGGTCTATTAAAAATGCAGTCAAATATGGGTTGAAGTTTCAGTCTTCTGAAGGTGACTGTATTTTTAATGGCTGACTTAAATTTTTGTCCCCATCCTAGGACTAATACGTCCCTTGTCTGTGCCATCCTCGTCATATGGACATGGAGCATGCTGCAGTTTCCCCTCGACCTGGCAGGTAAACGGCTAGCATTCGCACAAAGACCCAGGCATGGCTGAGCTCGCCTGCAATCCCAGCGCTTGGGAGGCTGAGATAGGAGGCTCACCACAAATTTGAGGCCAGCTTGGGTTACACAGTGAGTTTAAGGCCAGCCTGAACTACATGATGGGATCCTGTCTCCAAACCAAACCAAACAAGACCAAACAGAGGCAAATACCATAGTCTCATTGATGTCACCTGTGGCCTGCATCTCCATCTTCAATTCGTGGAAAGAGAGAAAAATCATTAACTCTGGATTCCAAACTGTACTGAAGATAAGGACAATCAAGGGGGTTATCCTTCTGATATCCCCATGGTAATTCTAGTTCAGCTTAGAAGGAAAGTAGATCGAAACGTAGGAGAGCTGTGACTGCACCCATTCAGGTACGTGAGTGCAAGACAGCTGACTGGGTAGTACCATAGATTTGCATTCACTTCAAGCACTTTTTCTACTGCTTCTGATCTGTGAAACTTTCTGAAAACGAATCAACCTATCTGAGCCTTGTTTTTTTTTTTTTCACCCATGACATGAGATAGCAATAACAATATTAGTTTTTTGCTGGAGAGAGACATCCTGAGATTATAGTTCCTGGTAATAAGGAGAGAAGACAGAGTCAAAAATTGTTTACAGCTCTCTTGATTTGACAACCACATTGATTATAAAATTACTTTTTATAATCTTTTCAAGGAGAAACCAAAATAGCAAGAGCTCCTGAGTGTCTAAGCAACTAGCTAAGATGTCATACGTTCTATTTCAGAAATACTAAAATAGAAAAAAAAACATTTATCTCACAATTAAGAGAGTATAATTGTGCAATTGAATACACGCATGGCATATTTAAAACCTGCAGTCACAATATTCTTGTGATGACTCAGTAAGCTGTAGTTTGCAAAAGGCTTGCTGAATTGTTTCATTTGCTTGCCTGGCCTTCCCTTTCCTCTCCTCCTCCCACCTCTTTCCTGTGTCACCAAGGGTTGAGTATTCTACTGAAACCCTGAGCTACATCCCAGGCTTTTTAATGCTTATCTTGAGACAGTGTTTTGCTAAGTACCCAAATCTCCTGGGCTGAGCTTGAACCTACAATCCTCCTTCCTGAACAGCCTCCCCACTAACTGGAATTATAAGAGTGTTTCAGCACATCCAGGGTCTACCGTAATTACAAGGGATCATTTTGATTCTTCTACCAGGCCGTGTATTAAGTTGATAAGAACAGTTTCAGGGTCCTCTATGGAAAATTAAAATTTCACTTAGAGGTGGCCCTTGGAGTCTCATTTATTTTAGCCTCAGTGAAGATATAATTCTTTAAGACTTTCCAAGAAATGGCCAGGTCTGGTGGCATACACCTGTAATCCTAGCACTCAAGAGGCTGAGGCAGGAGAATTGCGGTGAGTTGGAAGCCAGCCTGAATTATATAGTGAACCCCTGTTTCAGACAAACAGAATAAAGCCAACAACAAAAAAATTCAAGAAGTAAACCGTTTCCTAGGCATTTCATACTAATGATACCAAAAGCTACATTGTCCAGTATAAAACCTGCTAGCCACATGTAGCTTTTCAAATGCAAGTTGAATAAAACTAAAGGCTCAACTCCCCAGTCACACTAGCCAGGTGGGACATGCTCAGTTGCCACCATGGTTGTCATTTTTGACAGGAAACGTAGGTCACATTTTTACTGTCACGGAAGGTTCATCTGGACATTGTTGACCTACAACAGTGGTGGCAAACCTACAGCATGTATGCGACAGGGCACTACTCATGTCATAGAATGCTCTAAAAGGTTTGCCCTCACTGACCTAGAGAAATACCATGATGACCTGGAATTTTAATCCAAGAATTTTCCTGAATGGTATGTCACTCTGCCGAAATTCTAGATTTTAATTTTTATCTTTTTGTTGTGGTTGTTGTCTGACTTTTTGAGACACTACCTGCTGGCCATGGGATTAAAATTAATCTTTGATGTGGGGATATTTAACTTTCTTTTTTAATACAGAAATTTGCAACATTTTAGATTCGGGATAGATTTGAGATCATACCATTCACTTTCTGTTTACAAAACTATCAACAGAATAGACAAAGAAAAGTCTCAGTAGCTTTTTCAAACAACCAAAACCCCACTTACTGGTTAGAAGCAAACATAAGCTAATGATGCATCCTGAGTTCCTCCGTCATCCCATAGTTCACCGGGAGAACAATAGCTGGTTAGATGGTCCACTGCTAAAACGCTTGGTGTAACCGCTTTACATACCACTTTCTATCTTTGGAGGGGTCCTTTGTGAGCTCTCCCAGGAGCCTGACTTCTGGGACAAGGCAGTCACTCATCCTACAGTGTTCCTCTTTTGTCTGTCACTCTGCTGATTCTCATCCATAGATATCTAGTGGGTAACTGACTTGCAGAAAATTTTTATTCAGGAAAGAAATTTTGTAAACTTTGAGAGGTGATAATGTCATGCAGCTGTTTGAAAAACAAAGAGCAAATGTTACTTCTGACTAAATCAGTATTGTATTTTCCAACAAATAGTACATTATGTTCACCCATATCAAAGCAGCTTCCTAATATTTGCAGGCTCTAGCAAGAAGGCCTTCTTTGTTTAAAAACGCCAAATGGAAGGCTTCATTATGATAAAGGGATCATTCTCTGCCCCGACCCTGAATTCCATTTACATTTTAGAAATTTAAAAAAGTGTATCTGTTGATTGGTGCTTCTTTTTGCTCAGCTATAATTACTGTAAAATCCATAACTACATCCACTCTTTCTTGGAAATTGTGAAACAAAAACATAAGCAATTAGGGCAACACAAATAACAACAGCATTTATTCGAGGTTTCTCTCCCCACCATTAGAAAAAGGTGCTTGGCCTGCGTTCAATTTAAGTGTGGACAGGAGCCCTTGAATTTCCACAGTGCAGTTTACACACAGGATTTAGGGAGTGACCCACTAACCATGCCGATCCTAAAGACTGACAATGGTGAGCAGGGCCACATCAAGGTACCTCCATCTGCCATGCGTCGCAGTCAAGCAAGCCACTCACTGTCCTAAGAGTGAGAACTAAGTGCAGACAAAGCTGGGTGCTGCTCTGACCCAAGGGGAAGGAGCCAGCCCCAGGCAGCCTCCCCTCTCAGACAGTTTTACCACAGTCTTCAAAAGAGAAACCTGAGTCCTCAAGAGGTTAAGTCACAGCTAGATCTGAGGTACCCAGGTTCCCCAGCTGGAGGCCCCGAGCCCACTTCTGGGCTATGTCCCGGCTCTGCAAACCCCTCAGATGCTATAGTGCGTCTCTAACCGCGCCTTCCCCAGCGGCACGCAATCCGCAGTGCCTCAGGGGGATGGGAAGCCAGGGGCAAGGTAGTACAGGAAGGGTTCGATCTCCTCACCAGGCATGAGTAGGCACTCGGGTCACCCACCTGTCCCATCTCTCCTGTCTAATTTGCCTCCCTTCAGAGGGGAGAGTCAGCGGGTCTGTCTTGCTCTTCCAGTGCAGCCAGTCGTGTGCCCCTTGTCTGCGATGGCCAGGGGATCCCCCAGCCGGTTCTTCTGCCAGTACAGCTCTGACCTGTGGAACATTGGCATCAGCATCTTCATCCAGGATGGCCCCTTCCTCACCGTGCGCCTCATCTTGATGGCCCACTTCAGCGTAGTCAACCAGATGCTCGTGTTCTTCGCCGTCAAGAACCTCCTCGTGGTGCTGCTGCAGCTGTACCGCTTAGTGGTCCTGGCATCCGCCTTCCGAGACTCCCTGCGACGGCACCCAGAAGGCCCCAAAGCACAGCAGAGCTGCTCATGCGGCTCCCCCGAGGGTGGGCCAGGCTCCGGGGGCCGGGGCTCCTGGGAGAGCCTGGCTGTCTCTCTGCAAGTCTCACCAGCGGCCTCTGCCACAGCCCACCCCACACCGTAGTGATTTGGTTCCAGCAGAGTGCAGCTAGGACGATGGACTTCTCTCGTTCTTCTTAGACACCTGCTTTTGGTTTTCTTTGCATCTGAGCATTTAATGGTTTTCAAAGAAACACCATGACAAGGTGATCCTAACCTAAGCCAAAAAATTTCCTTTTCGCAAGGAAATGGGTGGAACTTTGATTCGTGGTGATGGCTACAACTTCTCTGTGATGGCGAAGGAGGCCGCTGTGGCGTAGATACTAGGGGGTGGCTTTGTGCACAACTGTTGAAGAGCTACGGGCAGGGCCGCCGTGGTGCAAGTGCAAAAGCGCCAGCGCAAGCTGTCACAGCTGCCACCCTAATTATAGAGGCTTCGAACTTTGGCTTCAGTATGCGACTGTCCCTTGCAATCTCTTCTTCCACACCCTTCTGGCATTAAGACACGTACATTCAGCGAATGCAGCATGAACGAGGGGTCATGCCTTAGACTTACCTCACTTGGGGCCGGCAGCAGCGCGCACATCCACGTAGGCCTGGTTCGCCAGGCCCCTCCTGCGCCTCCGCACGGCCTCCAGGGGAAGGCCGGCTGCTGGGCTGCGGTCGAGCTCCGCCTCGGCACACGCGCTCTCACGGAAATTGCGTGGTATTTGACTCGGGCACTGCAGCTCTTGCAGGAAGCCATTTGGTCATCTATGTGCTGGTGGCAAGGCAGGAGACACTGGTGAAGTGCTCACGTGGTCACAATTTCCACTTTGAGTGTCATTTGAGGTGTGTTTTCTTCATTGCTAAATCGAAGCACCCCAACTGTTCAGGGCCTTCAGGGTGACCATGGTTTCTGGTGTCTGCCTGCAACAGCAAGCAAAAGTGCATCTGCTCCACACTGGTCCTGGAGCTGGTCCTTAGGCCTTCGGCCAGGTCAGTGCAGGTAAGCCTGTGACTGCCTGAGCCGTGGCCACCTGAGCCACGGCCACCTGAGCCGAGGCCTGCGGTAAGGGACAGAGGGAGTTCACAACTGGCCTTGGCATCACGGAACTCAGGCAATTCACTTCATCTCCTCTCTGCTGACATTTCCGTTTTGCTACAATTTAGCTATTTTGTCCCTTTCCCACTTCCGTACTTCCCAGGTGGAGGTGATTCTGGAACTTTTATAGTGATTTCTGTTTTTAAAGATACAGTGAGATTCCTAGAGATACAGCTCAGCAGCAAGAATGCTTGTCTGGCAAACACAAGGTGATGACTTTGATTCTTGGTACCCCCCCAAAAAAACATGCAAATATATAGTGGGAAAATGTACATGGTTGTGTAGTAGTAATTACAAATTTGGACTGCGCCACCTCAGCCCAAAGAGATCCAAACATCCGTCCTCTTAGGTTAGTATATTCAGGACTTCAAAGGGACATTTTCAGATAGGAATGCCCCTCATTGCATATTGTCAACCATTTGAAACAGTTTTATCTAGCAAACTCTGTGTGGCATAATATCCATTCAAACATTTGATTAAAAAGTATCACAAATACCTTGTGATTTTACATAGAGTAATGTCTATTTTTCAATAATTTTTTTCTTTTCTTCCTATGCTTCTAATTTTAAGAATTAAAATGTAAGGACTGTAAAATTATGTGTGAAACACATTCATAAGTATACATAACAATTTTGTGAAAGTTATGATCAGGAAATTATATTTATAAGAAATAAAAAATACAACTTTTAAGGGTGTGCTATTTCAAATGCCTACCAGTGGAAAGCAAAATAATAACTGTTATTTATAAAAATGCCTCCATGGAATCTGTTTTTGTGTTGACAGTTTTATGTTGACTCTTTTCTTCCACAACATGTATGTGCCGCTTATTATTGCAGATTTTCTCGTGGCATGCATTTCACATTTTAATTTTTTTCTTCCAGTAAAACAAACACTGAGCCTCTCTCTATTTTTAGCATAAAGTAGTAAGGCTGTTGCAAGGATATTTTTAAGTGCTTTTAAATCTGAGACTTGGCTTGGATCCGTGAATGAGTTTTTTAGTGTTTGAATAAAGTATTTTGCAATTAGCACTCCTCCAAAGGCCTAGGAAGGAAAAAGCATGTCCAAAATCTAGCTTTGTTTAGTGCCAGGAAGTCAGAGCACCCAGGACCATCTTGGCAATTAATTACAATAAAAACAGACATCAATATTACAAGGTTTTCCAGGGAAATCTACTAAAAGCAACATTTTTAAATCTAACTGCCAGTACTTCCATTCTCTTAAATTGGTTGAATATATATATTCTCTTAAATTGGTTTTGTTTAGTTTAGTTTAGTTTAGTTGAAAAGAACCCTAAATCTAGGCTACATCCCTGATAAAACTGTATGTTTCTACTGTGGACAGCTAAACATTGCCATGTTTTAAAATATCCAGGCATTTGTTCTAAAGTGGTGCAAATATCAGTTATCTCCCATATGTTGGTATCTGGGACTTGCACTTTATTTGTAATCAGCTAACAGATTGATATCCTCACATTCAATGTGATACAGGTCATCCCTTCTCCCACCCCATCTAGCCCACCCCCCCCCACACACACACACCATGCGCAACCAATTCCAACCACTGAGGAGAGGGACTATTTAGGTTGGTGGACCTATTTTTACTTCCATCAGTTTTATCTTTTTGTTTGATCAAAGCTCAACCAAATCTCATCCCTACAAAACACAATGTCTTAATGATTCCAATTCCATGAAGAAATGCACCTGGGGACCACCTTATGTGTGTCATTACACAAGTTTCAGGTGACATGACAATGTGACAAAGAGAGTAAACTATTCCTATCTTTGATTTTTCTGTTAATTTTTAGATCAACTGCAGTACAATAAGAAAATAAAGACTCGAGTTGGTGAATATAACTCTTTCAAATCTCTTAGTGCAGAGTCTGAGACACCTATATGTATCCTGCTGCTCATAGCATTGTCAGTCCTTATAGCTATGTAGATGCAGGCAAGAAATTTCAATATTAGGTACTATAACATAAACCATTAACTTATTAATTAATAAACAAAATTGAAATCAATAAGATGCTCATGGTCTGGAATCTCTACCAGGTTTCACAATTGAATATTGACTCTTTTCATCTTTGGCATTTAATAGTAATGAGTCTTAATCAGTTATTATATAAAAAGAGAAAAAGAGTGACAAAAGTCCGGCCTATGTTTACCTTCACTCCACTCCAAGATGCCAAAGAAAAACAGAAATATCTTGAATTTTAGAGAAAAAAAAAGACCATTACTTTCTCTTTTGCTTTTTACTTAGGGGATATTTTGGCCTGCTCTTGGGCATGTCTAATGCCCTCGGTTAAACCAGGTAGGGGAGATTTATAGCATGGAACCTTCATGACTTTCTGTATGTTGGCAATAACCAGAGAATATTTGAATCATGACTTCTTCAGCCTTATACCATGTAGGTGCTAATTTTCTGAGTCTTTCTTACTAGAACACTGTATAAGACTATTTTTGAAATGTTTATGTTTTTTATGACTGACCTATGTATTTTATTATACACATTAAATAGTGAGTGGAAAATTTTATCTCCGTGTCTCTCATATTTTACCTACATTTCATGTCTTTGTTCCCTACTATAATTCACTTCTTTTATGGGTTTTAAGATGTAACTTGGAAAATAAAACTGATCTACTTAGAACATGATTAAAGTGGCATTTCAAGTCAATGAAGAGAGGATGACCACTTTTATAAAAACAATGTTGGGAAATTTTGCAATACATCTGGAAAAAATAAAGCTAGATTATTATCTCATACAATATATAGAAATAAATTCCAGATGGATTAAAGACCTCACTGTATAATGAAAACTATAAATAGTAGAATAAAATATGGAATGTGTCATAAGCATTTGGGGGTTGGGAGGGAGCTTCTGAAGGAAGACAAGAAACCCAGAAGCCAAGGAGCAGATTGGCAGAGTTTCCTAAATTATCATTTGACATTCATGGATAGCCACGGCTACCATAAATGGATCACCACTATTTTCTGAAGAACAAAACGTTAGAAAGAATTTCATCATTTATTCGTATAAGATTAGATATCATAGAAGAGCATGTTAAAATCTAAGAGTTAACCTGAAATAATACGAAAGCAGTAACTGTCTATGAACAAATATAACCAAGTACATATTTGAAGAAAGGGCTCCCTGTAGGACATAAACTAAAATTAGAAAATACATAGAGATTAAATTAAATGCACAGAATCTATGTGAAGAAAACTTGAAAATGATTTTGAGAACCATTTGAACAAATAGAAATTTGAATCATTTGAAAAAATGAATAATTGAACAAATAGATACATTCTTTGCCTAGTGTTAAGATATCTTGCTATCTTACAAAGTATCAATTTCTCCTAAGTTGATCTATACATGTAACACAATCCCCATAAGGCTATAAAAATATATTAATTTTTAGTCATTGTGTAAACCGATACAAAAATTTCATGCTAAAATAAACATGAAAGAAAGCTGGAAAATATTAAGAAAAAAACTAAAGAAGGGCTTTTAATATATTTAACTGTATTATGCAGCTAAATTAACCAAGATAATTTCTGGAATGTGAATGAGAAAACAAGAAGATGAACATAGTTCAGTTAATAACTTGACTACTATACAAGAGAGTTTGATTTATGCTAAATCTAGAGCAGGGGTAAAATACTAGGTTTTAGAAAATATTAAATTGCTCTTTTACCTTAATCCTTATGTCCAAAACATTTCCAGATGGATCCAATAATTAAATAATAAATAAAAACCAAACACAGCAAGCAATTATAAGTGCAATGGCAGAAATTTTTTTTAACAAGATGTAAAACAAGAACACATGGAAGGCTCATAAATTTTAGCTCACAAAGTATATTACTATTATAAAAATGCTATCTATAAATTCAAAATTTGAACAACCAGTGGAGTATATGTAGCAATAGAACAACAAACTGGATAAATATTTTTGTAACAAAACTACATAAACATTAGTTTTTAGTCAACAAAAAGTTCATCCAAGGAAGAAAAAATGGTGAAAAATCACAGGGAAAATGTGTAAAGGACATTTTTGCCATGATTCACCGCACATAATTCACTGCATATGATACAGCGCACACTCACTGTATGATTCGTGTGTCGGATTCACTGGAAAAAGCATAAGAATGCAAATCAAATATCAATGAAATACCATCTTTGAAATGAAAACTAAACTGCTACATAACCACATTTCACTTATTCGATTGACAGAGATGGAAAATAGTTTTTAGAATGCCATAGTAGAAGCCAGTCACAGGAGGCAGAGGTGCTGACTCATGGCCATTGAAGGTAAAGATCGATGTAATTCCTTTGGAAGACAATTTGACAATATGAGTTGCAGATAAAATGTATTTATTATCTGACCTAGTAAGTTAGCTTCTGAGGCTGTATTCTGGAAATGCACAGGCCCAAAAATGTTGTATAAAACTCTTCAGTATTTTCTACAATATTTGCATAGCTTTATCAATGAGGCCAGGGTTAAATACAAAGAAGGAAGTATGACCATAAATGTTGATAGGGGACAATTGCTTAAACAGTTTCTTAGATAAAAGCAGGGATAGAAATCAGGTAAGCATGTTGTTCTTTTTGTAAAGGTCATCTACATCTACATCTTTACAAAACGCTAATGTTTAAAAATATAAAATAGTACTCCAGTTTCAAGCGACCGTAGACACTTCTGCCTTTTTTGACTACTCGACTTTTTATAACTTGTGTCTTAAAATTATGCATTGATTTTGTATTTTATAAAGTGATCATAAACAACGAAACATCTTAGTACCTATAAACTTACACGAACTTACTGCCACAGAGGCTTTGAAATAATTTTCAAATAATGTAAAAATATTTTTTTTTAATGCGAGAAAATAAAGCTAGTGCCATTATAATTAAGGATCAAATGCTGAAGCTTGAGATAAATTACACAAACTGTCAAATTTTACGTGCACTGCAAAGTGTCAGCCATTCGGGTGATGAACCCCTGAAGAAAGGCAGAGGGTGGTCTGGTCTTTCTTTATGAGGGCCACATAGACTGCTCTAGAACTACCGACCGGAAGCTTCTCGCTGACACTTAAAGAATCACCAAGCTCAAAATTGATTTTCCCAGGAGAGATTAAGAACTAAATGGGGCCCTGAAATAAGACAACACACACACACACACACACACACACACACACACACGCACACGCACACGCACACGCACATGCACACGCACACGCACACACACACACACAAACACAAACTTCAGAAAAAATCTGTATCCATTTCCAAATCTTTCTTCAGAGTCCATCTAGTTTGCATATGTAAATGCTTTTGGATTTTGTCCAATCATTACTATTAAAGGTACAACTGATTGTAGCAAGCAACAAAATGAGCCAGATGCAAATCTGACTGACTGACTGACTGAATGACTGACTGACTGACTGACGGAGGAAAACAAAATTTCCTTGACCAATAACATGTCAAATATCATGTAGTCTTCATATCCAAGCTAAGAACTTTGGCAAAGGAACGTTGGTCTACAAGACAAAATATGTTGTCTCAGCAGATGCGGTGTTTAAATTCAGCCAAATCATAGGTAAAGAGTTCATATCATTGTGGTCTTGAGATTTTGGGGTTGTTTCTACTTTCTGGCAAAAAAAATGTTCTCTGTTATTTATGGTTCCCCTATAATTTGAGCAACAGTTAACAGCTGGGGATCCAAAGCTATAATTATTTTATTGACTATCTTAGTTTCAGTTAATCCCTATAACTAGAGTTTGCTACTGGAATCTCCAGCCCCAATATTTCTTATTTAGGATTTATGTCTGCATTTACAACTCCATCCATACATTATGAAAATATCATAAACCCGACACATACATCCATTCTACTTGTAGAATATATTTGGTCTCCAACCACTTGGACACCAGATGCATCCATGCTCCTGGCCTCTTTCTTATATCTCTGAAGTAATTCCTGAAGTCTTCATTATGCTGATTTTCCTCTTTTCTATCTTTATTCTACCTTCTCTATTTCTAGTGACACTTTAAATGTTGTATTGCAATCTTTCTTAACTCAGGAATTACAATCATCTTCCAACTGATCTACCAACGTGCCATTACACAGCGTATTGCAACTGCTATTTAGCAATACTCATTCTTGTCACCAAGAGTGGTTCCTTGTGTGCTCACCCATACCCCCTTCTAGGTGGCCCAACGTCCCCTTCTAGAGTTAATGGCTGGCGAGTGGGGAGAAAAAGTCCAGCCGCCCGAGTTGTCTGCATCCTCTAGGAACCCCAAGAGTGTGAATGCAGACATCTTTCAGTTCTGAGAGCAGTGACATCCATGGAGTTCTACCCTGTAGGGTTCCCTCAGAAGCAGCAGTGCTTGGGAGGACATCAAGGAAGTCAGCTGTGGGACTCATTGCTTCTCACGCACCCCCGCTGGATTTGGCATGAGACACAGCAGGCCAGTTTTCCCTGGAAGTTCCTTGACCTTCTTAAGTCTGGGTCAACCATCCACGTTCTCCAACATATGGCAGCTTCTGTTTGTGTTGTCCTGGTGAAGCCTTCCCATTCACCCTACAAAGATTTGTCTTTCTAAATTCTTATCATCTTTTAGAGAAAACTCTCCAAAAGTCTCCAAAAGTTCACCTGAAATTTCACCTCCTCCTGCTTCCAGAACAGTGCCTCACTCTTATTCTGTGTGTGTGTGTGTGTGTGTGTGTGTGTGTGTGTGTGTGTGTGTGTGTGTGTTGTGGTCTGTACTTATACCAGAACCAACAGAATCTAAGACATATGGAAAGAGAGAAAGAGGGAGAGACTCGTTTGTACCACCAGACTGAATTAACTGAGCAGATTGGCCATGTATGCTGCTCAGTTACAAAATCCACAGGCTTCTAGGCACAAAGCTTCTCTGTCTCTGGGACTGGCTTCTTCCTTGCGCTTCTTCTGGCCATGCTCCAGATTCCTCAAGCCGGTTCTGCTTGGGGGACTGCATTCTGGAGGCCAGGTTCTCAGACAAGGTGTTGTTTTAGTCTTCCACACCCCCAGCTCTAACAGTGATTATTGATTATCTTTCTTTCCTAGCAGTTTGACCAGGTAGCATGTTTCCTAGATATGTTTGTTTATTTTTATTTTGCCTATAATAATAACGTAAAAACCAAAGGTATCTATCAAGATCATCATCCCTGTATGATAGGCGATGCTCAGTGCTCCTATTGAATGTGCTGTGTTTTTCTGCACTTCTTTGCACCATTAATTCTTTTATGAAATAAATTCATACCTCAAATACCAGTATGCACTGTACAGTGTTCGTGTATTGTCATGGCTTGAACGTTTCCTAAAGTGAGTCATTCTTTCAGAGCACAATGTTGACTAGTCCTTGCCCGTGAACAGACAAAAAGACGTCATTACCAAGAACTATGGACTTTGTATGCGTTCACCTTCCAGTGCTCAGCTGTCTCACTGCCAGCCTAACGTGAGCACGACCGCTCGCTGCTCCTCGTGTTTTCTCAAAATCCGCTCATTCCATAGCACTGCGTCTGCCTAACTCTCTATTCAGGGGTGCAAGCCGTCCACCCCGGGTAGACCTTGCTCTTCCTCTGCGACTCCACTCTCATACGTGAGCTGTTCGTTTGCTTCTCCACTCCTCTCTCAAACTCCTTTTTCACATTTCTGCATCGAGGCCTCTTAAGAAGTTCTGGTTCCACAAGTGTAAGACTTTTCCTTCCTTGAAATTTGTTCCTATTTATTTGGTACAGGGTCTCACTACGCAGTTCATACTCATAGTAATCCTCCTGTTTTCAGCCTCTGCAGCAGCTGGGATTACAGGTGTGCACCACCACACCTGTACTCCATCACCAGCTCAGTGCATCCTGGGGAGGCGAACCGCAGTCCCTGCACTTGCTTAAGCAGGCGCTTAGTCCGCTGAACTATCTCGCTGATCCTACATTCCTTTTCTTAATGCCTCCATTGCTGTTAATGGAAATACCAGTTTACTTCAGTTTACAGTGAGAATACACCTTGGACGAAAGTTCCCTATTCACACATCTGCTGAACTCTTGATCTTGTGTTGCATAATGAATAGGTCGCTTTTGCTGATTACATATGGCATATGTAAATTCAGATAATGACTTCAGGCAGCCACAAAAGAATGAGGCATAGAAGGAAAAAGAAAAACAAAATGAAAGTCCGCTTTATTACAATATTCCATGCCAGTAATTGGGGGTTAATTCATTTTTTATCACTCTTTTATTACAGATAGAATGATGTAGACAGAGGGACAGAGAGCAGATTGGTGGAAATGATGTAATGTGCTATTCAATTTTTGAAGATAAAAAAAGCATTGCAAGAATTGCAGAAACGATGGTTTAATTTAATTTTGAACCCCTTGGGTTCTCCTTTGCACAGGCGTCACCCCTAGTAAGGCACACGTGACTTCACCAGGTAAAAGGGAACAATGTTTCAGGTCTTTTGTGAGTTTGGAAGCTGGACAGAGATGTTATCCCCCGTGGTAAACTCTGAAATTGGGACTTCACCTTATGTTTCTGTCCCCTCTGGAGATAGTCATAGTACATGCAGAATAATTTTCACTCTCTGAATGATCAATAGCACTAAAAAATATCGTTTAGTACCAATCCCATACAAGCCACTGCTAGCTATGTGAAGCTCAACAAATGAAAAAGACATTGCCCTTGCTTTGGAGGAGATTTATATCAATAGAGTTTTAAAAAGTACTACGGAAACCTCTGCAGACTTCGCTTCTGACTGCCCACCCTGCTAACTATGAAGGGCTCGTTTTGCTTCCCCACAGGCGTCTCAATGAGCCCAAAGCCCCTGGCCCCACTCCCAGCATGAACTTTGAAACATGAACGTGGATGCAAAAGGAAAAGGAGATCTTAGCGCACTGGTTGAAAAGAGATGAAAGTTGTTTGTTTTTTGAAAACATATTTTTGTCAATTGATGACACTTGATCTCTGTGGGTGGCCTCTGTGGGACCCCCACACAGCACAGGAACTCATCCTAGACCTGTAACAACTTTGGCTATAATCTGCTATCTTCTTTTCAAAGGATGAAGCTTTTCTGGAGAGGCTTCTGTCTGAACTCAGCCACACTTCTGCGCTCAAAGCGCGGAGATACCATTCATGCGAGAGCCTGGTGGAACACTTGAAAGCCCTGTATGGACATTCAGAATAATCTAAAATGTGTTCTCGGTCCATGCTCAGAGCAGCAGATGCTCGTTGGTCACATGTGAGGGAGCAGTGAAATTTATGTTTAAAGAACAAAACGAATAATATTAATAGGAAAAATAAATAGTAGGGGTCATAGCATCTCAGCAATCTCAATTATAGTACAACAATCTTCCTTGCAAAGTAAAATCGCTTTCATTAATCTTCAATTACTTTTCAAAAGGTTAAAAATTATATTTGAGGCACAGCATAAGAACCTTAAGGAAACTACCAGCTGGAGCAGATGTCGCCCCTTTAAGAGAGAAGACGCCCACCACCTCTCTGTTTTAGGGGAAGGAGCCTACCAAGCTGCATGCTGCTCAGTTGAAAATAATAAAACAGTGCCCCGTGTTGCCTCTTTAGCTTGGAGGTCAACAGCAGAAGAAGCAAAGCTGTTTCTGGTGCTACTTTCCTCCCACTTAGGACTCGATGAGTCAGACTTGATTGAACTCACCTCCGGTGCGCTACCCACACGTGCGTCTTCACAGCCTGAGCACTGGTGGTCTGCAGCATCCGGGTAACTTATGTTCTAAAATTATACAGATACCTGCCATCTGCAACATCAGCACCACCCAAGATAGCTCACCCTAGAATCTCCATGGCCTATGCTCTTCCACAGAAGGCTGGACATCCCGATGAACATCCATTTATTGTACCACAAAGGGCATGTCTGGAGTGACAGCCACATCCATAAAGCTCTAGCCTCTCCTAAGGCATAATGTCCAGGAAATATTTGAGCAGGTCTCAGAAAAAATTCATTCTTGCCTATGGCTCTTTAAAGACGTAATAAAATATTCTTCCTTCTAATCAGAATCTTCTAAAGAATACAGATTCCATTTCCAACCTCCTGAGGAAACCAAAGCAAATGCCTCATATTCTAGCTTTTAGTTTCCATCATTCAAAAATGCCCTGTTACTTAGTTTCAGGCTGTTGGCTTCTATTCAGAGGTTACCTGCAAAAGGATTTTCCTCATGGTAGATGGAACCGGGGGATCCCTGCACTTGCCCAGAAGATGATTGGACCACTGAGCTCTCTCTGGCCTAAAAAATACTTGTTAAGGAAATGTGCAATTAATGTAACTAACTTCCAGATTCAAAACTTTAATGCTTTTCCATGTGTTTCAGCTCTTCTTTCCACATAAATGTATACATATAATAGAGACTAAGAGAAAACCTTCTTTATATTCCTTCTTAACTTTACTCTCCTTTCTTCCTCCTGAAAGATGCGAATGTTCGTAATTTTGCTAAGTATTCCTGTCCACATTTTTAAATAGTGACTACATGTTGCTAGCTGTATCATTTTGGAGGCAGCCAGCTCTAACTGACCCCTTTCTGGTTCTGAGCCCTCATTCCACACTCTCCTAACCCTGGTGCTGTTCAGCAAGCAGTGGATTAGCAGATTCCCTTTATCCCCCTCCCCAACTTGGTGGCTGTGAGCTAAAGAGGGGTAGGGAAGATGTGACCTAGTTGTGGTCGGGGAGCAGCAAGCAGAAGAATAAAAGCTGTGGCAGACAGCCAGATAGCTCAGCAGACTAAAGCACCTGCTTAGGCAGAGCGTAGGGACCAGGGTTCAATCCCTGGCACCCCAAGCCAAGCCAGCCCTGCCTCCAGGACGTGCTGAGATGGCCACTGAGTCTGGGTAAGGTGGTGCATGCCTGTAATCCCAGGGCTTGGGTGGCTGAAAACAGTACTGTCTGTGCAGTGAGACCCTGTAGACTCTGATTATATATAGTGGCTGATAAGAAAACCATTGTTTTCTTTTTCTTTTTTTTTTGTCTTTTTGAGACACAGTCTCACTATGCAGTTCAGGCCGGCCTTGAGCTCACTTTTGTAGCCCAGGCTGGTGTTGAACTCATACCAATCCTCCTGCCCCAGCCTCCTGAATGCTGGGATTATAGGCCTACACCACCACGTCCTGCTACCGTTGTTTTCTTGGTACAAGGGAGCAGGTTCTGATTGAGACCCCTCTTTGAACTCCTCCTCTTTGGGCCTAGGCAGGCATGCAGTATCTGGCACAGGAGCTATAGTCCTGTAAACCTGAACACCGTAAGATGGCAGAGGACAAGTGGAGTAAGCCATGACTCTTGTGGAGGGGACCTGCGTCATAGCTTTGAGTCTCTATGCAAACAAATTTTTGAGTTCTCTAGGAAAGATGAATTAGTGAAGCGTCTGTCCGTGTTACTGTCTGACCCTCTTCAGGGCCACCAGACAGCATTAATTGCGTGAGCACCCCCTCATCAGCTTCATGGGATGGGACCTGGTCGATGGCTTCTGGGAGCCACCTCCACCCGTACCACCTTCAGCTGAACTCTTAGAGAACCTCAAATCCCTACTTGGTGAAGTCACAGTTATTCAATTACTTCAGAGACAGCTGAACACAATCCTAATTGGCAATGTGCTGCTTTAATCTTAAGATCTTTAGAGAAATCGTGATGTCCTAAGTTCTATAACTTGTCTTTTTACTTAATACTGTTTGACTTACATATCCCTTGATACATGTGTAGCCCATGTACTTTCAAACTCATCTTTCCTGTTCATTTCTTTTTTATGAGTATTGTACCTAACAGTTCACTATCACCAATGATATTGCTCCACAGGACCCAGTATAAATGTAGAAAGAAGTTTCTGTAATAAGTGTGCTAGCCGTGGACTCTGATGGGTCCTTTTGAAATTCTTAACTTGGCTCTCTGAGTGTCATTTTTATTGACAAATAATAATCACACATCCTTATGGAGTATAACATGATGTTTCGGTACATTTATGCCCGACACAGGCAACAGCAAGGATATCAAGGCCATCCCTCCTCTCAGACATCTATCATTTCTTTGTGAAGAGAATATTTAAACTCTTCCCTTCTAGCTGTTTTGAATTATGAAACACAAGATTGTGAACTAGAATCATCCTTACATTTAATAGAACGCTAGATCTTATCCCTCTTATCTGCATATGACTTTTGTTTCCTTTAGTCCATCTCCATTGTGAGGTGGATTTTTAAAAATGGGACGATTTGTGAACGTAGAGGCAGGTGGGTAATGGTTGCCTTAGGACTCTTAAAATTATATTCTGCCCCATCACCTTGTTGGTCCCACTGTGTTCAGTAGGCTTCTCACAAAACTGGAAATAGAACTCTGAGGAAAACAGAGAAGCAGCCCTGGCTCAGTGAGAAGGCTTTTGATGCCCACTAGGGTCAGGACACTTCCTCCTGCTAGCTCCGTGAGGAAAAATTTACACTAAGGTGTTTCAGCATGGTGCTGGTGGCATTTGAGGCAGGCCTCTATAATATTTGGCCTAAAGAAGCACATTTATAACTTTTAAGCTAGGAAGATGAATCTCAAATAGGTAAGGTGCTTCGTAATGTTAGACACAGTGATACTGAGGTGACTCTCAGAGTTTCCCTAACATATGCCTCCCGGTCTAGGTTTCTCAACCTGTGTATTACCCAGGCACCCCCTAAATGCACGTTTTACAAAAGAGAGCCTTCACCAGTGGGTCTCAACCTTTCTAATGCCGTGACCCCTGCAATACAGTTTCTCCTGTTGTGGTTTATCCCAAACCAAAAAAATAATTTTGGTGGCTACTTCAAAACTGTAATTTTGCTACAGTTATGATTCAGAATGGCTTTAAGCAACCCCTGTGTTTTGGTCATTCGACCCGTGCCAGGGTCATGTCCCACAGGTTGAGAACTGCTGCTTTAGGCTGATGGAGGTTATGGCTTCTTCTTCATGCAGATCATCTTTAATTTCTATGACAAACCTTCAGGATACACACTGTTGTCATCATTTTATAGAGGAGTAAATTCTAAGAGATGCAGACACCTGACAAGATCCCACACTTCAAATTGTGAAATCATGTTCATTGTGGACTAATCTGGATCTATCCATGAAACTGATGCAAATTAAAACTAATGTTTGCCTATCAAAGCTATTTTGTAGGCCAGGGAGATAGCTTAGTGGGGTAAGTGCTTGCCTGGAAAGTGCAAGGTCCTGAGTTTGATCCCTGGTACTGCCAAACAAACAAATAAACAAACAAACCTATTTTGCCTTGGGGACACAGCTCTTTGAAGTGGAGTTTACCACCTTTTTTTATAAAATATGGAGTAATTAGGCCTCATGATATGTCATAAATCATTTCTGAGTTCACAAATTTCAAGTAACTTCTTTCTCTTCCTGAACTCCCACATTCTTTTTTATAAAGATTTAAGTAAAGCAGCTGATCAGATATAGAAAGAACATAAGAAGGTATAGTATGGATCGCTTCTCAGCCTTTTGGCTAAGATCAAGTGAAAGTATAGTATGGAAATATACAGTGAGTTTGGAAACAACTGTAAGGACCTACACACTGCTCTGAGAAAGCTATAAATTGGAATTCTGCCCTCTTGTGGCCAGTGTGTGAGAAGGGAGACCTGGCCAATTCACAGTTCCCACGTGGTCACTTGGAAGCCCTGAGCTTCTCCCATTGGTTCTGTCAAGGTCACGTGACCCTCAGAGCCTTCGCTACTCCTCTGCTATGGCTGCGCAGCAAATCGAGGCTTGCCCTTCCTAAGGCCGGAGGAGGTTATCCTAGGCGTCACTCAGAGAAAGTGTGGTTGGTAGCTGAGTTGTTTCATAATAATGTTTGCAATTTGCTTCTCTCTTGAGTGTTATGGGGACTTAATGGTGTCAACTTTTAAGAATTTTAAATATTATGCTACTTTTATAATTTTTTGAGTCTTCTCTTGACATTCTCTATAAAGACATACTACTTTTGATTTGTTTTTGCGTTTCTAGTTTTTTAGAAATTCCTGACAGTGCGTCAACTCCTGAAGCTGCTGTATTGAGCTCCTGTAGGGTCACTGGTTGCGCTACTAACGTAACACCGATTTATGTAACTTTATCTTCCCTTCCTGCTCAGTTGCTTATATTTTGTAAGGCTCAGGGCACTTTATAAATTAATAGTTCTTAAAAAGCCTATGATAATAGTTGCAATACCAGCAAAACCCACACAGGGCAGATTTCACTTTCTGTTCTAAACTGCTAGCGTAGGTCTATTAGCCACTAGAACAGCGATGAGCATTATAAGGGCTCTTCTTGCATTGCATTCTCAAAAGACAATTCAGAGATTAGGTCCAGGTGTAAAAACCCAACAGTTCTAGTTCTTGTTGTAATTCATAAAGTGTTGATATTTATGATTATCGTTATTATTATCATTATCATTACAAATTGTGAACATAGGCATGCATAAATAAAGTCTGCCCCAGGGGCAGCCTGAGGCTATATTCCAGCGAGTTACTGTGCTACAGTACTATGAGAATTTTTATCCATCATCAATAAAAAATGAGCACAGCAGCTATTACTGCAGTTTCCACAGTGAAGACTTTCTGCTGTTACACTTCTTAGAAAGGGTTGCAGACTCCATGCCATGATGTCGGCCATCCACCTTTCCGACACAGAAGTATAATATACAATCTTTACACGGATTCTTCCCCAGTAAGGTCACATTTCCATGAACTTGGGGCAAGGATACAATGGGACTAAATTAACTGCGAGCAGAAAGTAAAGTAAATCGCATTTTTAAAAGTAAATTCATAAGAGCACTGAGTTGTATCCATTCTTTTTTCAGAAAGGAATGGAGTTGAAATACATTTAATAACATGAATATTTTACAGAGCAGGCGTGTGCTCTGAAGTGGCGGGATTAGGCCAGAACCACGCCCTGCAAGCTGCAGCCCGCACACTGTCCAGAACCACAGGAGAAGTTCACACTCCTCTGGCCCGGGGTCCAGGACCAGGCCCAAAGTCACTGACACCATCAGTCCTCCTGCTGGCACGGGTCTTCCCAGCAATGGAGACCTAGGGCTGGACTCTGGCCATGAAAGTTCCCTTTCTGCATCCTTTTTGACTTTTCCTCCTAAATTCTTTCATTTCATTTTGTCTTACTGCTTTAACCTAACTACTCCTTGTGTTGATTAAAAGGAGCCCTGGGTTACTCACTAGGGAATACTCGGGAGGAAATGAAAACAGGCCCAATATTTGCAAGAGAAAACCCCAGATCAAGGATATTTCCTGACTTATTTTTTTTAAACACCTGTTACTTTAGGCAAATTCCTTCTGCTCTTCACACTTGATAGCTGGTATCTCATTCACTCTGATAACCCACTACTATTATGGACTATTGGACTCTATACAGCTATTTTCTCTTAGTTCAATAAGAAGAAAGATTTGTACTAATAGTGTTTATACAAAATATCATGTCTGCATCTGGTACCCTGGATAAATACTACGAAGATTACAATATGCAATGTGTTAGTTATTGTAACTGTCCTATCAACCTGTAAAACTGTCTCATTGTTATTTCTTTTCATTGAAATTAATAAAAAGAAAACAGAAAAAAACACAACAAAACAAAACAAAAACGATTTCCGCTCCTCCAGGAAGCAAACTTGTCCCATTTGCATATTCCTTACTCTTCTAATACAATTGTCTTCTCCATGGTATATATAATAGAATTAATACCATGGGGAAAGGAATGAGAAAGCAAATGTTCTTAAAAACAAACAAGCACATTGTGTCATAGAAAAAACAAAAGGAAGGCAAAAAAGTACTGGGAGATGGCAGGTAGGGTTGGAGACCAGTGGGCGCTCTTTCAGGCAGATGGACGAGAGAATCCTCAAGGGCTCACTAGCGAGTGAGACTGGAAGGAAGTTAGATGGTGAGAGGCAGGGACCTCTGAGGAGCAGTGAACGGGGAATGAAGACCAGAAGTCCTGAGGAAGCAGTACGCATTTTGTGTCTGAAGAACAAAACCATCAGAGAGACATGATAAGTCTTGGAGCAACCAGGGTGTTATGGGGAAGACTTGACTCTGGGAGAGCTGGGAAATATTGCAGATTTCTGAGCAGCCGTGTCACGTGATCTGGCTGCACTTAAACTATAGCTCAGCGTTGTTTTAGGATAGGCTGGGAGAGGAAAGGATGATGTTCCAGCGACCAGCAGGACAGCCACAGTAGCAGCACAGATGAGATGGCCATGGTATGAGTGCCAGATTTGCCTTTCAAGGGCTTAAGAAGTGCCAGACTTTCATTGTATTTAAAGGTAGAGGCAATAGGTTTTGTTGATTTCAAGATGAGCTGGGATTTAGACAAAAGTTGAGTGATTAAAATCTTTTTTATTATTCTTTTTTTATCTATTTAGCAAGGGCTTACAAGGTCTACAGAGTCTCACTACATAGATGAGACTCGTGGTGACCCTCCTGTTTTCAGCCTCCCCAGTGCTTTGGTTACAGGCACAGGCCACCACTCCCAGTAGCAGTCTCTGTCTCAGTGCACCCAGGGCTGGCATTGCTCGCAAAGGATCAAACTCTGGCCGCCGCACTCTGCCTAAGCAGGCACTTCAGTCTGCTAGAATCTTGGACCAAATGAAAAGATAGTCCTGTCATTGAGGAAATGAGGAGTATGACAGGCGCACCAGTCAGTTGTGTGTGAATATGGTAAATTTCAAGAGGCAGAAGTAGACGAGGCTCAATATATGAGCTTTAAACCAACACAAATGTTCTCTTACCATTTTAAAGCTTAAATTTTTGTTTCATGCAGTTTGTTTCTTTTAAATATTGTCATAGTTGTTTAACTGAGACCACTTCATGCTTTGTCATAAGACCACTCGTTCCCTTAAGTAAACGACAACCACCTTTGTTCCTTTCTCCCAAATTAAGCCATGCTTTGTATGAGTATTTCTTTCTCTTTTTCTTTTTCTTTATTTTTGTGGTATCAAACATCACACTCAGGACCCTGTGCTTGCCATGCAAGCACTTATGCCACTAAACTATCTCCCCCACCCCCTGTAGGAGGATTTCTGCAGCTGCACTACATTTTATCAGCACCCCACCCTCCCATCAGGAATTGGACCTGGAATTAGAACAGTACAGCTATTCTCCCTTCCCTGCTTCAGGGTCTGTGCTTCGTCATGCTAGCCCCCGCCCCACTGCTGTGCAGTAAACTTGCTTCTCACTGTTCCCTGTCTCCATGGTGACTCAATGAAATAAGCCCACTGGCCACAACAGTAATAACAACTTAGATGTATGCGGCTGGAAATCAGGCTCGAGGTCTAGACCAGCGTTCATGTTTCTGCGCTTGCCTCATCCCTAGTAACAGCCCAGCTGAGGATGCTGGGAGACTTTTTTTTTTTAGTTATTTTTCTGAGCTCTAAAAGGCTCAAGTCCACAGCTTCTGACATTGTCAGGTCTGCTAATAACCCACTACTATTTTGGAATATTGGATTATACATACAACTACTTTCTCCAGTTCACTGAGAACAAATACTTTTACTAATAGTGTTTAGAAGAGTTGTTAAGTCTGGATCTTGCACTCTGAACAACTACTGTGATACATGTATTGTATTATTTATTTTTTACAATAATTAATACATCGCATATTGTTGTCTTCATTGTAGTTGTTCAGAGTACAAGATGGAGATATGATTTCTTGTCTAAACATCATTAGTACAGATCTTTCTTTTCATTGCACAAAGAGAAAGTAGCTCTATACATAGTCTAATAGTCCATAACAATAGTGGGTTATCCGCTCATCTGGCCTTATCGGGGGCTGTTGACTTGAGCCTTCTACAACTCAGCAAATTAATATGGCTTTCCTTTTTTATACCTCATGGTTAGGCTTTCCTGCTTGATGGTTAAGACCAAGATGCAGCAAGACCTGCATAACAAAACATGGAACTTTTGTACCTCCCAACGTCAGTCAAATCCCCTCAGGATTTACTTTGAAACCATGTACAGTGCTTTGTAGAATTGTTGTTAGTGTCAGCCATCTGGATGAGTCACAGCCATTGCTTGAGCAGTTTGCTGTCTGTGAAAGCCCGGGAGAATGTTTTCTCTCTAAGTGACTCTCCTTAGGCACATTGTACATCATCGATCACTTTCCTCTGCGGCCCCATAATCTCTTTGAACAGGAAATTTGGGACTGCACTGAGTCATATAGGCTGTTACAGTATAGGTTTTTTTTTTTAATGTCCTGAGTCCTCATTGACCTTGAAGGGCTAGAGCCAAAATATTGGCTATTCTTGTAGCCCCTCTTCTTCTCTAAGTTTTTGGTCTGCTAACTTAAGTCATTAACTCTCCAGAAGAGAAGCTTAATGATATTATTCTCTATAACATAGGCATTTGAGCTTAACATCACCATCTTTCTGAAAATCAAATGCCTTAGACATAACATGAAACAGATATTTTCCATTAATTGTTCATATTCTAAACTTTAAGTCCCTATGGAATGCAGGAAAAAAAATGTGCATTGTTACATAGAGATTTAGGAACTTAACCATTTACAAAATTGCAGGGATACCTTTCTATGTCCTGTTTTCCTTGTTTCATGTTCTCCTTTATTACCTTTTTTAGCAGGTAATTTGTAGAATTTGCACCCTGACTAACTGTATGTACTCATATTTGTGAACTATGCAAATACACCAAGGATAGCAATGGGTAATACTAAAACTGCGCTTGGACTGCCTACCACTCTGGTCTTCTAATTAGGCACTGCTTCTAATGTCATATCAATTACTGCTATCTCTCTCTCAAGTAAATGTTTGTCTAAAAGTAAAACTGAAAGAAAGAAATCATTGTTTTACTTATTGGGGCTGTGCTACTAATGTGTTTTGAAATGGTCTCATTCTTATTTCTTTCTTACTAAATGTAATAAAACTTAAAAAATAAAGTAAAATTCCAGAGAAATGAAAAGACAAAAAAAAAAAAAAAACTAGGTAAAGAATTAGAGAGATTACAGATGGTGTGCCACTTTCAGATCAAAGGTTTAGAGGAGAGGGAAGATAATTTTTTATAGCCCTGACTGACATTTTTGGTTTTCTGTAATTAGTTTAGGTCAGTGCATCTTTTATCTTTGAGCAAAACACCTCATATCTATAAATAAACTTATTGAAAACACTCGGGGGTTTTATTCAGAAAATGAATATAGAAATTACTGTGATAATAATTAAACAATTTTTCTTTCATATATGAATGGTTGGAAAAGCATATCAATGATGAGATATTTATTAAGCTCTGAATCTATGCTGCTATGTCCAGGCTAATCTAGGTTAAAGCTAATAAAAATCAGTCCTGATAAATAAATTAAAATACAATGAGTAAATAAAAGTAAAATTTTAATTAAAGGTAAAACTGTTCCCTGCCTTTAAACAGTTTACAGAAGAAACCTTGAAATCTATCATCTTCCCAATAGTTAATTTCCAACAAATACAGTGTTTGTAAAATATGTCCTTGGGTTTTTTTCCTATAGTCCTTTTCAAAAGTGAACTTGGCCCTTCACATGGCAACCTTCCTCACCAGAGAGCCAGAGAGACGGTGTGACGAGGGATACTTTTAAAAATACATAAGAAAAAATAAGAAGAAAACTATTAATATTAATATCAAAGAAAAGATTGTACTTGTAGTATATCTTGACTATTGCATACATTTGGGACCAGGAAGGTACTGTAGTTTTCTGTAAAGAGCACCAAAATAGAGCTTATTTCTCATTTCCTCTTAGCATGTCACTGTGCTATGAATTTGGAATGTTACATTGACAACCATGTTACATTGACAAATTCATTTATACAGAACACGTGGAGGCCTCATTGATGCAAGAAACGTGGTGGTTATTGTGTAACAAATCGCAAGCATGCCCATCTTCAACTCTTCCGCCCTCTTCATTGCTCTACAATATTATTTAATTTTCACTTTAGTAAAGTTTATATACCTAGCCCCCACATATTCTATGTTTAGTTATCCCAGGAGGCACTCAGGAACCCAGTGAACATCCACAGGTTGATTCTATTGTACAGGTTGGGGACAGGAAGTGAAAAATGAAGGAAGCCCCTACTTCAACCAAGAAGAAGCCACCTAAGTATAGAAATGATGAAAATTTCAAAAGGAAGATTATGGGAGTCCAAAGAAAGAGCTCATCCACCCAGAGGGGTCTGCAAAGTACTCCTTGGCAAATCAAGAAGGCAAAGAGGTGTCCAGCAGGCCAAGAGGCAGGACAGGCGTGGGCTGGAGTGAGGTCACTCCTGTTAGCTAAAGCAAGAAGAAAGACCAGTTAGCCAGTTGCATGAGCGGATGTGTTCCTAAAATAAAAGACAAACATCGTGAACACTAAAACTAGAGGGAGAAATTAGAAACCATGCAGGGGATTAGAGGCTGTGCTCTGTGCCCAGCTCTGCTCCTGCTGGGGGAGCCATTCTTCTTTCCTTTTTATCTTTCTTTTTTTATTTCTTTCTTTTCTTTCTGTCTTTCTTTTTTCAGGACTGGGCTTTGAACTCATGACCTTGCACTTGCCAGTAAGCCACTTGTACCACAGAGCTATCTCCTCAACCCTTCAAGGAGCCATTCTTTTCAAAGTCAACTCAAGTCTTATTGTGAGGAGCTCAGAGGAGAAAGAGGACATTAAGAAAATAAGAATTAAATAAATGATTTTCTTTTACAACTACAGAGGGTTTTTTTTTAATGTTATCCAGATGCTTGGAGAGAAATGATGCATAAAGCATTAAAATACACGTTGTAGAAATTAATCAGAATATTGCATGCTGTATTTAAAAGTCATCAGAAATAATGGCACATGCTATAAGCATCTTATAAATGAGTATTAGAGATTACAACCAGAAAGCATAAATATTGTCAGTGATCTTTGGGGTCTCTTACAACAGGTTTTAAATTCTATAATTATGACCTTGCTATGAATCTTGTGGGATTCAAACTATGGAAGGAATGTAGTTCTTAAAAAAGGAATTAAAATCCCAGGCTTGGTCTGTATTCCATCTCTCTGTTCTTAGTGCTCACTTTGTAGCAAACAAGGAAGATATTCACCACTGATTTTCCAGAGATTATTTCAAGTTTCAAGAAAATACATTATGGTGACTCAGAACATTTTATACAATGCTCGTTATGAAAAGATTCAAAATGTAAAAGATACTGATTCAAGTAAGACACAGCTCATTCCTGGTATCTAATAGATACATGTAATATATAAAGTGAACCCTGCTGAAGTTCTTTATAAAGTGTGTCTGAGTCTCTAATGAGAACTATAACCACTCAAATGTATATTTTTGGATCTGGTACATTTTCATTTTAAAAATTATTCCTCAAATCTTCTAATTGTTGAGATTGCTGACTAGTGCTATTTGAAAACTCTTTGTAATCCAGGTCAATCATCATACTGGATAAAAATAGGCCAATGACATATGCTCCCTTTTAAGAACTAGAGTTTCTGGCTTCATCTAACCTAATTAAGTGGTTAGAGTAGCCATCCATAAAAACAGAAGCGAGCATTTCAGGGCCCATTAGCATCACTGCATGAAGTTGTTCTCTCTCGCTGGCTGATTTCTCTTCCAAGCTAGCAGATATGGACCATAACGTGTGGCAGGATCCATCCAAGTTTACTTTTCCCTTTAGTCCTGTAAGTGAGTAGAGTAGGCTGCTAATAGGGTAGATAATGGGCTGAAGTCCTTAGCAGTTGTTCTGTTTTGTATAGTTTGTAGCTGTTTTCTGTGTTTACACCTTAGTGCCATCAAATCAAGATGGCAGACAAGTTGTGGGTGAACCTATACAATCTCTTCTAGAAAGCACACTGGGTTTTAAACATTTGCTTTATAGAACACCAATTCTCAAAGCAAAGTTGCAAAGATTCCAAGGTAAACTCTGGCATGTTGTATGCTGACCACTGACTTTATACTCCAAGACCGAATCTCAGCATGCAGCGTGGACGTCTCCCTCGGGCAGGTTGTCGGATTCTGAGACTTCCACCTGGAAATAAATCCACTTCCCCTCATTTAACCAGAACAGTCAAACTTACCTGATCCCTTTTGTTCCCTTGTGAAATATTAGTAACATCCCATTGAGTTTCTCAGTTTTGAGACTCACTATTGAAAGAACTAAGAATTTTGGAACCTATAGTATTTGAACAAATTTATTCACTTTATATACTTACAACTTCAAGAGTGGAAAATATAAAAAAATTATTAGAAAGTTCTGAACAGATATAACTGAATTTTCCAATAGTAAGAAAAGACAAAATAGTAACAACAAATTCTGAATTATGAAGAGTATGCAAGACAAACATAAATAAAATAAAAATTCAAATGTTAAAATATTTACATATTTTAGATGCCAAACATAAAAATTATGGTTCAGAATTATATGTCCAATTAAATAAGGGCAAATATGCAAGTTTTCACACGTGTATCAAACTAGAGTGTTTACCATATATACTCAGCTTAAAGATGAACTATAAATTATCATGCAGACATAAAGTTAGAATTGATCAAATTTCATTAAACGTAGTAATTCATTGCAGAAACAATTTGCTGTATTGTATATTTTTAAAAGGTAGAGATTATAATTGAAAATAACAGGAGGGTAAATTGAAACAATTCATGGATTTAATGTGATAAGGTCTTGTTTTATGTACAAGGAAAGAAGAAAAATGTCATATTGTATGAGAACTTCTTGAAAAACATGTCTATCTGTGTATTTTATAAAAACCAGAATACCTACTAAAATAATAACATAATTAGACCTTCTATGCCTGTAAAGAAAAATAAAGGAAGTTGTTGAAACTTTTATTGATTCAAAAGAACATAGGGAAAGAGCAAAGGAAAATAACATGAACAGAAAACACTAAGTAGTAGATTAAAAGTAAGTCACGCTAGATTAATGTGTAAGGTAATTAAGTCCACAACAAAATACTATAATTTCCTAATTAGGTTCAGTAATCAAAATCCACATTAAAATCAGTCTGACAAATTGAAAATATGCATATAGAAAAAGATGCAACATTTTTAAAAAATGAAAAAGTAGAAAGGAATTACTGTTGTTAGATAAATAATAACTTAATTGAATTGAAACTACTAACATAAAAAATAATTTACAAAGAACATGGAAGAATCTTTTTCTTTGTCTCTTTTTAGATTTTACCCATATTAAAACAAACTGGGAGAATTAAAAAGCAAATTTCGTAAACTGGTAATTATGGTGGGATATTTAAACACAACTGTTGGAAAGTTCTTAGAATCTAAGCGGTTCTCAACCTGTGGTTCGTGACCCCAGTGGGGGTCGAACAACCAAAACACAGGAGTCGCCTAAAGCCATCACAAAATGTTATTTATTTGGAAGTACACCTTTGAAGTAGCCACCAAAATTATTTTTTGATTTGGGGTCACCGCAATGTGAGGAACTGTATTGCAGGGTCACGGCATTAGAAAAGTTGAGAACCACTGTAACTTCCAGAAATAAAGTAGATAAGATATATAAGCTTTGAATAGAGCACAAAAAGGAAATAAGAGGAAGAAGGAAACAAGTAATGCTGCATGAAATGAAACATTCTATTAATGAAATTATATTTTCATTTCAAGTACACAGGAAACATTTACTCAAGTTCATACATTCTGTACAGTTTGAATCTCTAACACTAAATCAAATTATAATTAAACAACAGACTGATCATTCATATTAAAAGTTAAGTACATATATGCAATATATATATGTATATGTATATATATATGTATATATATATTTTAATGTATAATATTTTGAGTGTATTTGGTACAGGATCTCACTATACAACTTAGACTTGTGATTCTCCTATTTCAGCCTCCCCAGCACTGGGATTACAGAGCGCATCACCACTATACCCAGTCTCAGTGTATAAAATGTAATAATTAAGATGAGCAATGGCCCAGGGGGATGGCTCAGTGGTCTAAAGCGCCTGCTTAGGAAAGCTTGGGCGGCTTCAGGGACTGCGGTCCGATCCCCGGCACCACATGCTGCACCAGCCCTGCCCTCAGGGCGAGCTAAGCCGGCCATAAAAATGATTGAATAAACAAACAAAGGTTCTGAAACAAGAAAAAAAAATCTTAAAAAAAAAAAAGATGAGCAATATTTGACTAAGGTTTTATTTAGAACAAATTGGACTCTAATATACTTTTGGTAAGAAGCAAAAAATTTTTTTATTAGCAGAATAGACTTATTGGGGCACAGAAAACTACTGCCTGAGAGAGGGACAGGAAGGTGTCCCGAATGGGTGATTCCCCCTAGAAGCAAAGATATTTGTCAACAAATAAATTTAGCTTTTAACTCAGCCTAGAAAATAAAAATAAATCTCTTGATTAAGAAAAGAAAATTTCAAAAATAAAAAACTACTGCCAAATGAATCTAGGAAATGATCAATAGAACCAAATATAATTTTTTAATAAACTAACAAATTCGTCACATTTCCAACAGGAAGAATAAAACAAGCATTGTGAAATAATAACAGGACATAGCAACAGATACTGTATTATGCAAACCTGTATGAAATATATATATATATATATATATATATATGTAACTTAAAATCAAAATTATTTTTTCTTCTTTCTCATTTTCCCTTTGTCAAAAAAATAAAGGCCAAGCGCAAAGCATGCAGGAAACTATTCTCAAGAGCTGCTTTGTCTAACTCTCAGAAAGGAAACCAGTGCAAAATGTTTAGCAGCACAGGAGAACAGGAAGGCACCAGCTGGCTTCCCAGTGCCAGCAATGACCTTAATTCTAAATTAGACAAAGACCAGCAAAAAAATAAATAAATAAATAAAGGGGGGGGAGGATAAATGCAAATATAAAGTTCTTAAATAAAATCCTCTGAGGATATGAGCGGACAACTTACAGAAAACTTACATCTATATCAACAGATTGCAAAACTTAATATTCAGGGGAAATATATAATTACTCCAAGATAAAAATGTGAAATATTTTTACACACACACCAGGCTGATAGAATTTAAGATGCCTGGTAGTATAAAATATTGATTTTTAAAAAAGAGAAAAATCTTGGTTAAAAAAAACCCAAAAAATTTCTAATTTTGATGGGAAAGTTATAAATTGCTATAACTACTAACATTTTCTTTAGCAGTTGGGCAATTCCATTGTAATTAAAAAGGTGTATGCTTGCCAATGCCACAAGGCTGCGTTTGGCCCTATTTTAAGGAAAAATTAGTAAAAACGCACAAAACTAGGTGCAGAATATGTGGATTTTAGCGCTATTTGTATAACAATAACAGCGGAAATAACCTAGAAATCTTTCAAGGAAAATGAATAAATGAATTGCAGCTATTATTACTACCAAATTATAGTTATTATTGCTATTATTATAAAATAGATGAATTAGAACATCTCATGTCAATGTTAATAAACTTCAAAATCTTAAAGATAAGCAGAAAAAGAATAATGCATCTAAATTTGTGTATAAAATTGAAATCACAAGGTCAGTGTCATGCATTGTGCATTAAGCTGTATGTTTATAGCACTATCCTTCAAAAAGCCAGAGGGAAAGTTGTTAAAATGGGCAAACTAAGATTTTTCAATCCATATGGGAAATGTATACATATATATATATATATATATATATATATATATATATATATTCATTCTCACCTAAGACAGTTGAGCTGCAAGTCAAAGAAAACTATCAAAAGATGAAAGAAACTATATTAATTATGTTGATTCAGGGTAATAATAATGACATTAATAATGAAAATACTACATACCAAAAATTGTTTCAGCATTAAATATGTGTGCCAGAAAAGAAAAAAGCTTGTTATCCATGAGCTAAAAACCTGTCTCAAGAAATTTAAAAAATATAAGAAATTAAATTATAAGAAATTAGATACATAGGAAGTGTAGGAAAATAAATCGCAAATACAAAAGCAGAAAGTTGAATGGGACTAGAAAAAACAAAAACTTTTCTTTCAACTCATGATCTGAGATTAAAATTTCTATGCTTTTTGAAGAAGCCATCTAGAACATCAAATGAGAAAAAACAGGATCCAAGTGACTTACAAAGATAGGTGCAAGAATTTGAGCAAAAATAGACGGACGTGACTGACAATGACTCCCTTTGCAGTGTTTCGACTTTACAGTGGTACAGGAGGAACAGGCCCCCAGTAGCCCATTTTTTTTTAAAATTTAAGATAGGGTCTACAGGGTGGTAAGTACAAGGTCTCACTACTAGTTTGCACTTGTAGTGAGATTCCCTTGTATTCAGCCTCCCAAGTACAGGGATTACAGGTGCATGACACCCTGCCCAGTCTCAATCACTGTCTCAGTGTGCCCCAGGGCTGTGCCAGCACAGCAGGCCAGAGATTTCCATCTGGCTCCCGCTCTCTGCCTAAGCAGGCACTTTACTCCCCTGAGCTGTCAGGCTGGCCGTCAGTAGTCTACTTTTGGAATTTCAAATGTTAATGCTTTCTGGAATTAGCAGGATATTCTCCGCTTTCTGGTCAGTGGTTCCCAATTGCTTACACAATTTTAAGATAAAATCTTCAATGCTGTACAGTATACTATACTGGCAATGTTTTCTGGTATAGTAATTCAATAAGTTACATGAGATATTCAACTCTATCATAAAACGAGCTTTATGTTAGGTCCTTTTCCCTAGTTATATTGACGGATGTAAGTGTTCTGAGCTTACTTACAGCAGGACTGGGTAAGCTCTAGTGTTCACTATGTTAAATATATTGCATTCCTGCTGAGTATGTGGGGAACTTGGAATAAGAGTACATTGTTAGCAGAACTTAAAATATGCAGGCATTGAGGAAAACAGTAATGTAGCTGGCTAGAACTTTAAATATCTAATTATCATATGACCCAACATTTCTATTTTTAAACAAATACCCAAAGGTATTCAGAGAAGAGATTCAGAGATATACAAGGGGTCCTCAGTAGATGCATGGATTTAAACCAATGGGCTATGCACACGCAGTAGAATACATTCAGCCTCAAAACTGAGGAAAGCAATGACACGTGGGCACCCCTCAGGACTCAGGCTAAGTGGGACAGGGCTGTCACAAAGGCACAAGTGCCACATTATTCCACTTATTCCCAGAGGAGCCGAAGTCGTAGATATCTAACACAGAACAGCAGTTTCCAGGCATGAATGGGAGAGGAGAATCGGGAATTATGTTGAAAAGGTACAATGCTTCCGTTTTGCCAGATTGTGGGTTCATGATATATCCGTCATTAAAACCATCAAATTACACTTTCAAACTGGTTATAATAACTGTTATTATAATGAAAATAATTTCATGTTATATGCATTTTTACCACAATTTTAAAAATCTATTGAGTATATAAACACTAGCAATGAACAACTAATTGGAATTCTTTTTTTTTCTCTTACCCTTTACTTTTCTTCTATTATTCAAAAGTCAAATGTTATTTTAAAATCATCCATCCTTGGAACATGAACCCAGCAGGATCAGCTACAGTGCCCTATTTTTCCCCATTATTTTTTGCCAATGAAGTTGTAGATAAAAAAAAAAAAAAAAAAAAAAAAATGTCCTACACCAAGGGCCAGCCAAATAGCTCAGAGGACTGAAACACCTGCAAGCAGGCACAGAGGCTGGGAGTTCGAGCCACAGGCCTGCTGTGCTGACCCCACCCCTGTGGCGCACTGAGAGGTCAGCTGAGACTGGGCGTTGTGACTCTCACAACAATTCCAGCTCTTGCGAGGCTGTAAACAGGTGGATCACTAGGAGTCCTATCTAGTAGTGAGATCCTGAGCACCCTGTAGACCCTTCCCTAAAATGCAAAACAAAACAACAACAACGAAAAAGAATAAACAGATATTTGTGAAGGGTAGTTAAATTTTCTCCCTCTGTTTCTGGAGCAAAAACAAAACTATTGAGGGAAACAAGTCCACGGTGGGCCAAGTCCCGCCAGCAAAGCGGCAGCCACCAGTGCACCTGAGCATGATGTACGCAACCAGGAACAAGTTTTTAGGAATAAAATCAAATCCTCTCATCTGTAATTGATGCTAAGCAAGCGCTGAATCACACTGGATATAAACTTTATAAATTCACTCCAGTAAATCAATGGAATAAGATATACTAAAATCATAATGAAATTATCCATTTTAATGAATGTTGCTGAGTCAGTGAATATCTACACAGAGGAAAACAAAAGCATCCTCAGCAGACCCCGTGAGCAAAACTCAATTCCAAGTACATTCATGATCTTAATGTGGAAAGTGAAGCAAGACAGTTTCATCATGCATGAAAGAATCTCTTATTAGTGCAAAGAAATATTTCTCAAGGCAGAAAAACCTATATCCATAAAGGAAAACGTTATAAATTATATACATTGAAATCAATAATTTTGTTTATCAAATACAAATAATATGAAATTAGATATGGAAATGTATATCTAATATTTATGCTTTGACAGGGGCTCAGATAAATAGTCTATTAAAAAGAATTCATATGCAATTCAATAACAAAAGGAAAACAATGCAAAATGTTTGAACAGCAGCTTCATCTGAACTGGAAAATAAACACAGAAGAAAATGCGCCCAGCCACCTTGATCATCAGGAGGATGCACATAAAAATCATAGCAACATTGTGTAGTTATCATGCCAAAGTGAAAGGACTGGTAAAGTCAAGGATGTTGGCAGATTGGCTGAGTGAAGGATGCCAGGTGTGTGACTGGCACCTTCTGCCTTGCATCAGTAAACAGATCGGCCATGGCTTCGTTTTCCACATGTGAACAGTCAGTCTGTAGATCTAGGTGACACCTACGAGAATGAGGGATTTATGAACTCCTGGTTGTACTCACCAGCCATTCTGCATGGAGAAAGTTGCACACATACACATGGTCTTGTTGCATTTGAATTGTCCTACCCTATGACACTTATTTTGTAATAATTTTAGTATATTTTATTCTGTTGATTTCCTGCAACTAATTTACAAATGATTTTGATAATCTCTCGCTTCTCCTGTTCGTCTTTCACTCATCACATCTCTTTATAAATGTACACACATCTTTCAAAACGATAAATAATTTGCAAACTACTTCACACCCTATTTTTCATTTTAGCCTCATTAAAATCTCCAGAGTTTAAGTTTTCTCCAAAATCAATGCAGATGTCACTGGTGGGTTCTGCCGATCCATTCCTTGAGGAGCTAATTTAAACTTCTCCCACTAAGGAATATGGTAAGTCGTTACCCTGTGTCAATATTTGTGTTAAGTTCCTTTCCTCTTGATGGAGTTCATGATATGTATGAAGCATTTTCTTGGCTCTTGAGGAGTGGTTTACATATGTATGTAAAAGGAAAAAGGAAAGGCGTGTAAACTTTTCCAAAAAGAGATTTCCGAAATGAATGATCATTTTATTTTCGCAGATAAAATTAACTCAGTCACTTGAAAGAAATACAACACTCATATTTAATGCAAAGTATTGAGATGAGAGAATGAAATATATCTGTATTTATAATTCATCATAACATTTTATATTCAATTTCCACTTTGCCAAATACATCCATCATTGCATTTTGGAAAAATAGAAAAATTTTAATACTTCATGAATAAAAGTAGAGAGGGGTAGAATTCCCTGTGGTAGTAATTTTAGCTCAACACAAGTTATGTTTTCAATTTTTTGATGAAGGGGAAAATCCCAAAGAAAAATGTAAACATTTCAACATATCCTAACATTAAAAAGTACATAAATAAAGCTTTCTATACTTAGAAATACAGCTTGATAGCAATGTTCCACCTCTGAGCCCATCAAAGTTAGGTCCTGACTGTACAATGACAGGAGTTGGCCAGTGAAAGGGTGACATTTCTGAGAGTTCATTTCACCCTTGGGTCATTTTTGTATGAAATGAGAACGTCCCTCTTAGGACCGGCCTCAGCGTATCTACCTGTAAATTACTTACGATGTATCAGCCTTGATTCAATAGACTATAAAATACAGGTGCTTTTTATCAGCAAGAATTTATGACATTTTTACAATAGAAAATAGCGCTCTTCAGTAGGAAAACGTCAAAGAATTAAAAGCTACAAGCCTACAATGAGAAACTGCAAAACCTCTTATCTTTCACTGGAATCTTGTATGTTTTTTCTGACACTTTTATATGCAACCTTCCATTTTTTCTGCCAAAGAAGACTGACATTGCAAGTATAATTTCAACTCAAAGTTATTTTATTTACCACAAAGAATTGATTAACAGTATCTCAAGGTCTCTTTTCTCTTGGGTTATTTTTCCCTAATTGCCCAATTTTCTTAAATAAATTCTCATCTTCAGTTCAGTTTTCTAAGTGCTCTTAGAGACTGATTTCATATGGGTCCTAATACTGGAGACCAGAGAACTATGTTTTATGTTGGACCTGTATGACTTTAGTGGATCTTAAACTTGAACCTCTTGGATATTAAATTCTTTCAGTATGTAAAATCAAAGTGATACCTGTACCTCTATAATTAACCATCATAAATTGCTTTTCTCTGAAAAGCTGTACGGTTAGTGACTAACTCTATTTTGAATTCTATTCCTTTGTTTGTAAAATTCAGATGCTTTGTTGGAAAGATTTAAAACTGACAATAGCCTCAATCTCTAAGGAAATTGTGGCCCAAATCTGGGCACACGCACACAGAGGCAAAATCAAAAGTCAGGTTCAACAAAGAGTCATTTAGTGGAAATGATTTCTTAACAAATGTAAATAACGATTCAGCTTGGAAATTTACAAAATTCATGGCAAAGTGGTTCATGGAGGAAAATCCTCACCACACTGGAAGGAGATCACCCTGGAAGATTCATGCCGCCCAGCAAAGTCAGCCCCAGGCTCTGGTTTCCCCCTCCCAGGAAGCCTGCTTCCGTGAGCTGGGGGAGGAGGCCAAGCAGAAACCAAATAAGAGGCAAAGAAGGCTGAGGACCTAGCTTGAAAAAGAAATGAAGAAGGTTGGTCTCCCCAGAATAAGAGAGGAAAAACAAAAAATTGAGGCAAAGATAGTTACTAATTATCTTCATTCTAGCAAAGGCATTAAAAAAAAAAAAAGAAAGAAAGAAAGAAAGAAAGAAAAGACTCCGTTTCTTTTTCATCTGTAACTGGGAAACGGCACTAAATTTAAGGAAAAGGCTTAAGTGATAGAAAAAACCTTCAGGAAATCCATCACCAAAGAGAGAGAGCTAATGCCATGGATTAAATGACACACCAAACTTTACATGACTTGTGAGTAGTAGGGACCAACTGGACTGAACCTCCCCTGGAATTCTCATACCCATCCACATTAACGCCAAGGTTGTGTGTCTTTGTTTTTCATTGATTTACATTCACTCCACAGTTACATACTGAGCAGTTCCCTAGGTGCCATGCATCATGTTTGGTGCAGAAAATACAAAATAAAAAGAGTATAACACAAAGGACACAATCCTTACATTTATTAGAACTTAAGGATTTTTTTTTTTTTTTAGGAAAGCCGATAACAAATTTTTATGTATAAAATTAATAACAACTGTACCAAAGTCGAGAAAGGAGCACATAGTGATACAAAATGTTTGAAAACATCAGCTATTTATCCTGGGCTCCAGGTCTACTGCTCTGCTCTAATTCCTCTGGCTGAGTCATTAAACTGTGTGTCCTCACTTGAACATTTGAATTTTTGGCATTATCGCTAATAATTACTTCCTTTTTGTAACTTCTACTGTCTTGACACTACAAGGGTGATGTCCTCACCCAAACAGGGTGGCAACATGGGCTTCGGGGTGCAGACCACGATACAGACCCATTGCAGGATGCACGTGGCGCTGCAAACCTTAGACAAGGCAAAAGCTAACACACAGCTTTGACAGCGGATGACTTAATACAGTCCAAGGTCGGGGCAGGAAGTTTTAGCCACATTTTAATGAAGTCGTGATGAGCAAAGCTAAGAGAAGGATAGACAACTTGATCAGCACGAGTAGGGGACACGTGAAACCTGGTGAAATTTTCTGGGCCTTACTTTGACAAATATTTAAAAATGCATGTTTGCTCATGGCATAGTAATTCCTACAGTAAACTGAATATAACAGTAGCCAATTAAGACACAATTCACCTTGCATAGACTGCTGTTAGATATGTGAAAAGACAATGCAATATTTAAATTACTAAATTTATATATTTTGCTTCACTCTACATCATACTTGCCTGCAGTCCTCCAATCATGTAACTTTAAGAAAGAGGAGAAACCTTTTTTTTTTTTTTTTTCTGAAAGACAGTGTCCAGAGAATGAATAAATGAGCCATACACTAGGAAAAAATATTTGTAAAAGATGTTGTGGATAAAAGACTATTTTCCAAATTACACAAAAAATTCTCAAGGCTCAGCAAGTACAAAACAAACAGCCCAATTCAAAAATAGGTCAAAGACATTTACTAATACTTCACTATAGAAGATTTAAAGATAAGTCAGGTGTGGATAGGAAAACATGCTCCTCATCCTGTGCTATCAGAGAGGTGCACATGGAAACAAACACGAGCTAGAGATGTACACCTATTAGAGTGGCTGAAATCAACAACCCTGACAACGTCGAGTGCTGGCGAGGGTGAGCAGGAAAAAGAACTCTTAATTCCTTGCAAAATGATATAGCCAGTTTGGTAAATGGTGTGGTAAACGGTTACAGAAATAAATATAATCTTACCAGCAATCACACATACTGGTATTTACCTAAAGGAGTTGAAAACTTATGCATACACAAAACCTGTGCACTGATATTTTTAGCAACCTTATTAATAATTGTCAAAGCACAGAAGCAACCAAGATGTCCCTCAGTGGGTGGACGAAGAAAAAAACTGCAGTACATCTAGATAATGGGAAATTTTTCCTTACTAAAAATATTTACTCTTGAGCCACAAAAAGAGACAGAGGAAAGTTAAAGTTATTGCTAAGTGAAAGAATTTAATATGAAATGATTATATTCTGTATGACTACCATAATATGACATTGTGGAAAAGGTAAAAAAAAAAAAAAAAATATATATATATATATATATATATATATATATATATATATATCCAACAATTTTGTAATGAGTTGGACTAGTAATGATGTGTCAATATATGTTCATCAATTGTAACAAATGTCAACTGTAACAAATGTATGACTCCTAGGAAATGTTAATAATTTTTGAGGTTGTACTTTTGGGATCAGGGCTATATGATGTTATAGTTTGTATCTAGATGTCCCCCAAAGCCTCATGTAAGTAATGGAGCTACCAAGCACACAGCTCAAGGGGAAGGGGACCAGGACAGGGCTTGAGGGGCAGTGTCAGCAAGGTGCGGAACTATTAAGCTGACAGCACGCACCTTCCCACCACACTCCCAAGCCTGGTGACCTCTCTTGGTGGTATGGAGCTGATCATCTTGGACAGTGGTACAGTGTCTTGAGGTCTTGTTATGTAATTCAGGCTGCTTTAAACTATGAAACCTCCAGTACCTTTGAACTAAATAAATGTTTCCTTCCCTAAGCTTCCATGTTGGGTATTTGTCCCAGCAACAAGAGAAGAGTCACTAAGACAGGATTTGGTACCAGAAGAGTGGAGCCATTGCTGTGGTTAAACCTGACCATGTGGCTTTCAAGCTTTTGGGAATGGCTTATGGGAAGAGATAGGAAATACTTGGCCATGTCACCCACAAGAGAAGCACAGGAAGAGCTTCAGCATTTCTGTAGGGGAGATTCTGGTCAGAGCTCAGATCAGAAAACTGATAGGAATCCTGCCTGGAAAGATCAGGCTGGGCAGGTTTCTGCTGGGAAGAAGGACTGAATTGGTTGTTGGGCTCCAGATAATTTGTAGTTTGGCTTGACATAAGTTTGTCTGAATGTTGCCCTTGTCCAGAGACTTTGCCTGAGACTAAGATTAGACATGGAGGGCTGATTGATCTTTCAAAGGAAATGTCAAAGCAGTCAAATATTGGAGCAATAGCATGGTTATTGTTGGTAGCTCTGCATCAAATATATGTTCAGAATGAAGAACAAAAAGCCCAGCAGAATGATTTAAAATGTTGTGAGTTTGACCAAAAAAAACCTGCCTGGAAGACTATGGACTGCAAATAAAGAGCTGAGACTCTTTATTTCACAATGGGTTTGCCGTGAGAGCACAGGTGTAGTGAAAACCACCACTAAATCGAAGCCAACACTGGAAAGGAAAAGACTCACATTAACATCGTCATCACCGGACACATGGACTCAGCGAGTCCACCACCACTGGCCATCTGATCTACAAATGCAGTGGCATCGACAAAAAAAAAAAAAAAAAAACAGTGAAAATTTTGAGAAGGAGGCTGCTGAGATGGGGAAGGGTTCCTTCAAGTATGCCTGGGTCTTGGACAAGGTGAAAGCTGAGCATGAGCATGTTATCACCATTGATATCTCCTTGTGGAAATTTGAGATCAGCAAGTGTTACGTGACCATCACTGATGCCCCTGGACACAGAGGCTTCATCAACAACATGATTACAGGCATATCGCAGGCTGACTGTACTGTCCTGATTTTTGCTGCTGGTGTTGGTAAATTCAAAGCTAGTATCTCCAAGAATGGGCGGGCCCATGAGTATGCTCTTCCAGCTTACAACCTTGGTATGAAACAAGTAATTGTCGGTGTTAGCAAAATGGATTCCACAGAGCCATCCTATAGTCAGAAGAGACACAAGGAAATTGTTAAGGAAGTCAGCACCTACATTAAGAAAATCGACTACAACCCTGACATTGTAGCTTTTGTGCCAATTTCTGGTTGGAATGGTGACAAAATTCTGGAGCTGAGTGCTAATATGCCTTGGTTCTATGGATGGAAGGTCACCTGTAAAGATGGCAATGCCAGTGGAACCACCCTGCTTGAAGCTTCGGATTGCATCCTTCCACCCACTCGCCCAACTGACAAGCCTTTGCGGCTGCCACTCCGGGAGGTCTACAGAATTGGTGGTATTGGCACTGGCCCTGTGGGCCGAGTGCAGACTGGAGTTCTCAAACCTGGCATGGTGATCACCTTTGCTCCAGTCAGTGTCACAGCTGAAGTCAAGTCTGTTGAAATGCAGCATGAAGCTTTGAGTGAAGCTCTTTCTGGGGACAGTATGGGCTTCAACGTCAAGAACGAACCTGTCAAAGATGTCCACCATGGCATTGTTGCCAGTGACAGCAAAAATGACCCACCAATGGAAGCAGCTGGTTTCACTGCTCAGGTGATCATCCTGAACCATGATGGACAGATCAGTGCTGGCTATGCCCCTGCCCTGGATTGTCACACAGCTCATATTGCTTGCAAGTTTGCTGAGCTGAAAGAAAAGATTGATCACTGGTCGGGTAAGAAGTTGGAAGATGGGTCCCAGTTTTTTAAATCTGGTGATGCTGCCATTGTTCACGTGGCTCCAGGCAAGCCTGTGTGTGTCAAGAGCTTCTCTGACCTCTGGGTCATTTCGCTGTTTGTAATACGAGACAGACAGTTACCATGGGTGTCATCAAAGCTGTGGACAAGAAGGCTGCTGGAGCTGGCAAGGTCACCAAGTCTGCCCAGAAAGCTCAGAAGACTAAATGAACACTACCCCTAACATATTCCATCCCAGTCTTAATCAGTGGTGGAAGGCCGGTCTCAGAACTGTCTCTCCCAATTGGTCATTTAAGTTTAATAGTGAAAGACTGGTTAATGATAGCAATGCATCATAAAACCTTCAGATGGAAAGGAGAATGTTTTGTGGACCATTGTGAGTTTGTGTGTGTGTGTGTGTGTGTGTGTGTGTGTTTAAGTTATTAGCCTTTAAAAGCAATACTTTTTAATGGAAACAACTTGACCAAAAATCTGTCACAGAATTTTGAGACCCATTAAAGCAAAGTTTAATGAGAAAAAAAATAAATAAATAAAAATAAAGAGCTGAGACCTCCATTGCCCTGGAGGAACAGGAGAATAGAAAAGATATCTTGGGGGCATCACAGAAGGAGTCAGGTTCTCACCCCTTTGCAGCCTCAGAATTGCAAGGGTGATGAACTTTGTTTTGAGGAGAAAGCCACAGAGCCCCATGTTTCAGAGTGGAGGCAGTGGCCACACCAGGTTTCAGAATGGTACCAGTATAGAGAATTTGTTTCTTGGAATAAGAGCCAGAGTGCTCAGAAATCCAGGCACTTAACCCCTACAGCTAAGAGAGAAGAAAGCCTGGCTACTGCTCCAGCTGGCAGCAGACCTTGGCATCATCCATGTGGTGTTGGTTTTAGGTGCATGAAAAATGGAGGCATTCTGAGGCTAAGAAGGCTTCCACCTCAATTTCAGAAGAAGGCCTGGGAGGCCAAGCAGTGTGCCCCTGAGGGGGCAGTGTGTGAAGCTGTGAGAGAAGCCTACTCCGTAGAAGCCCCAGAAGTTTGGAAAAGCCAGGAATGTGAATCATCAAAGGAAAACTGCAAGGAGAGAGCAAAGCCAGCCAAAGAGAGAAGCTATGGGAGCTGCCAGTAGGAGTGCCATAGGGGTGGAGCCACACGGAGCTCACAATTTGCCACAGATTGCTTTGGATATTCCATATGGAACTATAGGACCTAATGTTGACCCTGCCAGATTTTGGACTTGTTTTGGCCCCAGTGGTTTGTATCCTCCTGTGTATACCTTTTGGAATAGCAGTGTATTTCTTGTGCATTTGAATGCTGGATATATTTAACTTGATATTTGTATAGGGGCTCAGAGTTGAGAGTTTGCCTTGGATCTTGGAGGAACCTTGGGACTTGGACTTTTCAGGAGCAATGCTGAAACTGCTGGGACTTTGACCACTCCTAGAGACGGACCACGATGACTTTTGCAGAAAGGAATGTACATGAGACTGTGGGGGCCCAGGGGCAGGATGGTATGGTTTATATCTAATTGTCTCCCTCCCCAAAGCCTCATGTATGTCATGGAGCTGTCAAGCACGCAGCTCAAGGCGCAGGGCCAGAGGACCAGGGCAAGGCTTGAGGGGCAGGGTCACAGAGGTGCAAATCATTGAACTGACATCATGCGTCTCCTCAACACCCCTCCACCTGGTAGCCTCTCTTAGAGGTATGGAGCGGATCATCCTGAACAGTGGTGCAGTGTCTCAAGATCTTGCTATGTAATTCAGGCTGCTTTAAACTATGAAACCTCTAGTAACTGTGAGCTAAATAAACCTTTCCTTCCCTAAGCTTTTGTGTCCGGTATTTGTCCCAGCAACAAAAGAAGAGTAACTAAGACAATGGCATGCCTTTATCTCTCAATTTTCATGGGAATGTAAATTTGGTCTGAAACATAAAGTCTGAAAAATAAAAGGAAACAAAAAGGTAAATAATATCTAAGAAAAATTAAGGCCTCACACAACAGAAGCCCAGGCTTTTCAGGAAGCAAAATGCTTCTAGTATGATACAGAGAAAAGAACAGAACAAAGCAGAGAAAAGCACCTCCTCCTATGCAGAGGTGGGGTAACTTGCCACATAGAGGAGTGGCGCTCACAGCGGCTACGTGTGTGTGTGTGTGTGTGTGTGTGTGTGTGTGTGTGTATTTGTTGAGCAGCATTACTGGTTCAACTCTTTTAGAATATTAAGGTACCTTGTGGCCATCACAGCACATCTGTTGGGTCAAAACCAGCCCAGTGGCCTTGAAGGAGCAAGAAGAGGGGGAACCACCGAGCATCCTGCCGACCTCGCACACCTTTGTGCGTACACAAAAGGCTCGGAAGTTTCTGGGTACCCCTGCTCATCCCGAGGCTGGCTTGCGCCCTCACAGACCTGCCAAGGACCAACTGAGGGGAGGGAAGGTGGCCCAGGATGAAGACTGTGGGTGGTGTGGGGAAGCAAGCCGACCAGAAGTGACCAAGGGAAAGGAGCCACGCCTGCTGAGAGAAGGGAGTCGGCTATGAGGAATGGTCACACAGCTGAGCAGCTCTGCTCATTTAACGTTTTGTTTTAATTTTTAAAGAGAATTTAAAAAATTAAAACCTTAGAAATGATACAGAATGTCGCCAAACAAAATGATAGGAATCCAGCCACGGATTGCATAATGTGGTCTTCTTCATGATGTGAATGTACTCAATGCCACTTTGCTGTGCATTCAAAAGGTTAAAGCAGTAAACTTCATTGTGTATATTTTACCAAAATCATGATGATAATGGTGACAACTTTATAGAAATTAGGCCTTAGCGCCGATAGTTGGATCTTAGGAACCTCACAAGGGCCCTTTCCAAAGGTTTACTCTCCAGCATGGGAAACTTTCTAGCAGAATGTCCTGATGTCACTGGAGTCTGTCCTTGAAAGGCACTGTGGGGCTCCAGTCCATGCCCTCCTGTTTGTTGGCTTGTTCCACCATGAGCTTCATCAGTCACAAGCTACTATAGCCTTGGAGCAATGGGGCCAGCTGGGCATTGACTGAAACTCAAATCGGTGAGACCAAGCAAACCTTCATGCTTCATATGTTATCTCGGGACTTCGCTGCAGTGCTGCAAAGTAGATACATCAGCCAACTAATTGTTCGTTCCACAACTGAGCTCTCCTACGTGTTATGCACACCCAAGACACAGAACACAAATTTCACTTACCGAGCGCTACATTAGGGAGTATTGGATGCTGCCACAGTTTGGGTCTAGATGCCTCCCGCAAGCCTCACAGTCATGAGGGGTTGGTTTCTCAGACGTAGTTGAATCTAGAGTGTGTGATTGATTTGTAGTGCACTGCTGAGTTAAGGGTGGGTGGTGGTCGGGTCAGTCCAGTGACCGGATTAGTCCAACCCTAATCCAGGGAGAATGGAACAGCACAAAGAACAGAAAGGGGCTTGGCTTCTCTCTCTTTCATTGCTTTTGCTGCTTTCTACCACCATGTACTGCTGCCCTCTGCCATATGCCATCGTGCAACCGACCTTGCAGTCAGCTGAGTATGGACTGAAACCTCCACAATGCTGTCAGCTACATACACCTTTCTGGCTTTAACTTTAAGGGCCAGGTATTTTGCTTCATCAACGAGAAAAGGAGATAAGACAGCTGTAAACACAAATGCTCAGGGGAAGCTCAGTATGAGGACCCATCACCTTTATCTCATCATGAAGACAGAAACTCTTGAGACCAGGTGCTATCTTGGGGAGCTGGAGGAAAGGAAGAGGGGGTCAGACCGGTTGGAGATCTTTCTTCCCCAACCCCAAGTTGGCATAGGACACTACACGGTAGAGATTGGAATGAGAGAGTACCTGTGTATCCTCTGAGCAATTTCATGCCTTTCTTACTACCAGAATTGCTTCATGGAGTGTAAACACTTCTCGAAGGTCTTGAGAAGGCCTGAGTGCCATAGTCAGATAAGGTTCAACTTCCACATGAGCTTCAGAGGAAGCGACCACACTGAAGTCCTAGTACCATGTCTATTTCAGATTTTGTCAAGGAGGAAACTGAGAGCAACCAATGTATGTGCGAATTGTGTAAAACCCCTGCCTTTCATTTGAGTGACTTTGTGCTTTATGTTAACAACAAAGAGAAAAGTGACAGAAATGTTAACAAGTGCTATGCTGATAATAGCACTTGTAACAGATAATGTTACACTGAACAATAACCTGTAGTATCTGTGATGTTAGACATTGCAATACTGCATTTATCATTGTAAGCTCCACCATTACTGAGAAATTCCCATAGGATAAAGGCCCTGCATTACAGAAATGCAAACGCTCAAACATTGGACTAGTATCTTCTCATGAAAACAATGAATTTTCAAGTGAACGTCTTGGGAATGTGAGATTTCCAGTAGTGTGATTATCATGTCAAAATACAGAGATCTTTCACAGGGTTCTCAAATACACTTTGAAAAATTGAGATATACTAATCACATATACATACAGGGTTTTGTTATTTTTTTCTTAAGCAGGTTATTATTATTATTATTATCATAATTTATTTATTTTATTTTATTTCATTCTTTTGTGGAACTGGAGATCGAACTCAGGACCTTGCATTTGCCAGGCAGGCACTTGTGCCCCTCAGCTATCTCCCTACTCCCCGCCTCCTTGGCTCATTTTATTTTATTTTATTTTATTTTTAATTTTTATTTTATTTTTTTTCTTGTTTCAGAACTTTTGTTTGTTTGTTTGTTTGTTTTTATGGTCGGCTCAGCCTGCCCTGAGGGCATGGCTAGCGCAGCATGTGGACATGCTGCTGGGGCGGTCCCTGTAGCTACCTGCAGGCGCTTTAGACCACTGAGCCATCCTGCTGGGCCCCCTTGGCTTATTTTAGATACTGTGAATTCTATGGGCATCAGAATTCACACTTCTTGCCGTAGTCAAATGCATGATATTCTATCTGACAAAGAGGATTGCACTGCTGAATCTTACGGCTTGGATTAGAGGTCAACATCCTAAATATTGTCCATCTCTGAATGGTAAATTCCACCTTTGCCTAGCTCCAAAGGACTGAAGTTGTATCCAGTGTGTCTTCACCCTCCAGATAGAATCTTTCCTACCGAGGGAGCATTATGTAAATGAGATTGTAGAGTGACAATTGAATGCATGCAGAAAGCATTAGTGTAATGCTCCTTTTCACAGGCACTCCAGAGTTGAGCCAAATTTTCTAGAAGTGCATTGGTCGTGATAATTTTGGTGCACAAAATACAGTTGAGACCTTTCAATAGCTAAGCAGCATTCTGAGAACACTGAAAGAGCCTCAACACATTCATTAAAAACTAACAGTGAAGTCTCTATCTTGATTTTTGAAAAAATAGAGATGTGGTCACATGCAGGTAAGTCAACTATTAAATGGAAATGTGAGTTTTAATATTAGTACATGGGTACTTACTTCTTAATAGCTGAACATTCTTTTAAGCAAATGATGCCTTCAGTACTTCTGACACCTTTGCTGATTGTGTGTTGTCATTTACCAGACTTTAAAAAGACAACAGAGATACTGGGAAACTAATTGAAGGTAGCACAGTGACTCGCTGAATAGGAAAATTGATCAGGGTTTGATTCCAACAAGAGGTTGTGTGTGTGCATGTATGTGTGACTTAATTTATTATTTTTTTCAATTTATGCTGGTTTATAATTTTGGAAATATCAGTCCTGGTTTTGATCTAATCTAATCTTTGTAGTATTTTTGGGATATAACATCAATTCAAAAAAGTATTTCAATTTATTCTTTAAAATAATATTAAGCAAATCCTTCTTTGTTTCTATAATTTTATAGCTACTTATTTTTAGTTCAATGAGAAGAAATATTTGAACCAATAGTGTTTAGAAAAGTTATCATGTCTACATCTTATACTCTGAACAACTACTACGAAGACAAGAAGATACACTGTATTAATTATTTTGGCTGTCCTACTAATGTGTTTTCAAACTGCCTCATTGTGACTTAATTTTTTAGATACCAAAGTCTACTCAAATTACGTTTTCAGGCTTTTTTTTGGGGGGGGGGGTCAGCTAAGTCCATCCTGAGGGCAGGACTGGTGCAGCATGTGGTGCCAGGGATTGAACTGTGGTCTCCTGGGCTTGCCTGAGCTTGCCTAAGCAGGTGCTTTAGATTGCTGCGCTATCTCACCGGCCCTCAGTTTTCATTTTATAAAAATTGATTAAATAATGGCTCATGATTGTCACTGAACTTTCATTATTTTAATTGCGTAGCTGTCAATAGTTCTGTAGAGACTCGTTAAATATTAGTCTTGTTGCAATGTAAGAAATGATTTTCTTTCAAACAACTGATCACCGAGGAGTTTTGAGTGTGGAACTCTTTCAAAATGGTACTTTGATTGCTTAATAGGATTACCATTAATCTCTTGATGAATGATAATGCAGAATCCTTTATTCTCAGCTCTATGTTTTGTAATAGTTCATTTTGTTACGTTCTGTTATTTTATGTTTTCTCCACTCTGTCAATAAGTACAAATAGTTCTCAGTCTAAAGGGTTCTCTCATTCTTTTTAGTCCAGTCAGAATATCATGAAATGAAAAGCAGCTACTTGATAAATTTGGAAAATAAAAAAGAGATGATTTGCAAGATTTACTTGAAAAAAATAATTTCCTGTATATTTTTGCCCAGGGATAGGCTACCCAGTCATTTATCATCTCAGTGACCTGTAGATTATTTACAAATTTCTAGTAAGAAATAAAAATGGGTCAGTGGGAAGCAGTAATGGAGATGATGATAAAAACTGAAATTTGGGACTGTGGCCTGTCTTTGTTTCAGCAGAGACACAGCTGAGGTTTTCTTCAGAGTGTATTGGAAAATAAAGGAAAGAGAAATATTGCTGGGAAAGTAAATACAATGATGGCTGAATATATATATATATATATATATATATATATATATATATATATATTAAATTGTTTTCCACGGAGCTTTTGTACAGTGGCTTGTCTGATAGCACTCTTCAATACATTTACATCTTGGAATTTTAAAGGGCCTATCTGTGGGCTTTCTGAATGGGGTTTTCAATTGCACAAATGGTCTCTATCGCATGAAAAGCAATACTGCTTTTTTGAAAGGCAATGTAGTTATTGTGCTACCCACATGGGACTATCAGTGCCTATTGGCGACCAACAATTACCTTTGAAATGAAAAATATTGTTTGTATCAAAGAACTGTTTGAGTCTAAAGAAAATGCTTCGCAGCCCTGTCAATCATCCCCATGTCCTGAGGATTAGATTGTTGGGAGTTTTACACAATTTACATGCAGAACCTGAAAATGACTCCAGTGAGTTAGAGCGCCCCACAGGGTGTTTTCAGCCTGGTTAGGTTGCGTTTCCTGGCACCGCTGACATCCCATTCTTTCCGTGGCCGTAGGGCCGATGCCTTTCTATTTTTAGGGGTCTGATGTCTGTCCAGCAATTGTTCTCACGAGTGGTTACTCCCATATGCCTCTTTCTTCCTCGCTCCAGAAAAATCACCTTTACCAGTGCAGCAGGAGATTTAAGCAAACAATTATAAATGTCTCTCCAGATTATTGATCAGGAACAACAGCAAATAGAATATGAAAGTCACTTGGATGATCGGAGTGAATTACTAGACCCGTTATTTCCCGGAACTAAAACAAGTCCTAGAATCTTTGTAAATTGGCATTTTAGAAATTTTACATTTTTGTCACTCATTTTGAAATGACGGAGATGAGTCAGGCTTATATACTTGGTTTCCAAATACATCGATAATTTTTTTCTAGTGCCAGGACATTCTGATGTCATTAAGCAATCTCTCCATGCATCTCATGCATGAAAGTGAACTATTGTAACGTTGGCCATAAATAAATACATTATTTGATAAATTTATAATTAGCTCTGTAGTGGAGGTTTAAGTGTTACCAGGCATTCATGGGGTCTCAAAGGCGTTTTTTTCCAAAGAACATCTCATCTGAAATTAATTCTAATTACTAGCAGAAAGAGATATTTTATTTTAATCAAAAACATACAGATTTATATTACAAAAACAAAACAAAAAGAAATAAAGGGGTATCTAGTTACCCTTCTCTCATTACTGGGACAAATACCCGACACCCAAAATGAAGGAAGGAAAGGTTTATTCAGCTCACAGTTACTGGAGTCCATACTCGGCTGGCTCCAAGGCAGGGAGTCCCATGGCAGAGAGCAACCTTTCATGAGGGCCACCAGGACCAAAGAGCAAAACGGAGCAGTAGTAGCAACAATGACTGCAGAAAGCAAATCTGTCTCTCTGTCTTTCTTATGTTACATTCACGCTGCCTGCGTCAGGCTGGATGTAGTGCTGACACCCATAATCCCAGCGGGACGCAGACCCATAATCCCAGCGTTGGATCACCCATAATCTCAGTGAATCATGAGTCAGTCACAAGCTCCAGCCGTTCACCCCATGACTTCATGAAGCTTTGGGCAGTCAACTAGAGACAAACCATAACAAGAGAACAAGGCTTAGAGGGATGCAGAGGTGACTGTCCTTCTTCATGAAGTAAGCATCCGGAGATTATGGGTGTTCCCTATCGAGAAGCATTTGTGCTCTAAGTAATATTTGCATGTACATGCTTTGGGGGAGTACATTTATTTATTTCTATTCCACATATATTCATGTGTGTATATGTAGAATAATTATACCTAGTATAATATAGAATACCGATATAGTAGCTAGGTATTTGACATTTTATTAGCTTTTTAATCATATCCCTCAATAATCAGGTGACTACATTGTGAGTGCAAAAATCCCTAGTGTACTTTTTTCTTTGGGAGCCTGCTTTTAATGTCCTATAAATCCCAAACCACAAACGCTGCTTACATAAAATCAATAACAGCTTACTCCTTGGACTACTGAGCATTTACACTTGTGCTATGTGCCCTGAATAATAGAAATGCTGAAAGATATAAAAATGGGCAAACAGAATCTGTTTATTTAATTTTCTATACAGCACAGACACATTTCCATTATTTGTCGTTTGCAAGGAATATCTAGGTGCCAGTGAGGTAAATGTATAATTAGAAAGTCATGTTAAATGGTTGAATTTGGGGTTTCTGGTCTTGTATGGAGATGAAATAAAATGGTGACAGCAGAGGTCCGTGGGCAGGAAGTGGATGTGAGGATCACCACTGGGCATCAGGAAGTAAGAAGGGAAATCGCAAGGCAATGGCTGGGGGGTCGTGCTGCTCCTGGCCTGACGCAGCCTCAAGCCAGGGGGACTGGGCATGCACTTGGCTGAGTTTTCCTGTTTAAATTCTCTTACCTACTTAGCGCTTTCCCAACTCCTGAGCGCTGTATTCAAGACAACGCATAGCCAGGGAGAGTCAGCGTCTGTCCAGGACATTGTGACCAGGTAGATGAGCGTGGAAGGGAGGCAGGTGGACAAGAAAAACTCGGAGGTTGCCTGGCATTTAGGAGCCTGGGTTAGGGACTGCATCTAAATACAATGAGAGGCAAGGTTAGACTGCAGGGGTGTGACAGCTCTCATCCTGTCCCTTGGCAAGAAAGAACCCTGGGCAGAAGCACTACAGTGGTCATCTGGAGGGTGCCACGTGCTTCCTGTCGTGTAGCGGATGTAGGAGTCACAGGGAGGCAGATGGGTGGACTTGGATGAGTGAACAGGAAGAGGATGTGAGTGCGGTAGCTCCGCGGAAGGAGACGGCTAGGAACAGGAAGGTGTGGACAACAAGCTCATGTACATGGGTGACACCGAGACAAGTGAGGGGTGAGGAGAACGCAGTAGGAAGGAGAGCGTGACACTGGGGAGAGGCGAGGAAAGAAGCGAATCATGTGTTGTTCTCAGAAGCCCTGGCTTCTGCTTCCTGGAGCTCTACCCGAGAAATAGCGGCGCTCTGCTGCCGTTCCTGGCCTGTGGTCTCCTTCCTGCAGCCCCGCAGACTTTCCTTGGCAATCGCAGTGCTGGGGGTATTTTAACATCCGAGGGGGACATCTCAGTCTGTCCCAGAGCCGCCAGGGCCACACTGTGCATGGGCGTTTCTGGAAGGCTGACCACGAACCACTGCCTCGCAGTCCTTCACAGGGAGCGACACTGTAAAGAAAAATCACCCATGGGTAGCTTCGTTCTCACGAGTAGGATGCTAACGTCTCGTGGGGCTTCTTCTCTTCTGTGTCAGTACTGCTCTTCCACCGTGACCCAGAGGCCCAAGAGGAGCCTCTCTTCGTCTTTTTCTAGATGAGCGTCACAACTGAGATGAAAACAGAAAACACAGAGACCAATGAAAATAAGCTTCATGATGGGTAGGTAGTGCAACCGCAGAACTTTGAGCTGTGTCAAAGATACTCTCTCGCTCTTCCTTGCGTCAACCTCACTTTCCCTCCCTCCTTTTCCTTTCTTCCTTTCCTTCCTTTTATCCTTCTTTCCTCCCCTCCTTTCTTTCTTCTTTCCTTCTTCCATTCCTTCCTCCTTTCACCACCCCCCCACACCAGCGTCCCAGGACTCTAGAAGGAATTTTAGTGGAAAATATCAAATCTTCTCTCATTGGATGCAAAGTGTATTTCAAATAAAATAAAATTAAACCTGGAATCACAGTTTAAGTCTATGAAAGGACCAGTAGCCTACAGTCCATCCTAACATGACACAGCAGCATGTAGGGGAGCGGTCGAAAACAGCCTGGAAGACAAGTTTGGGGAGAAGCAATGTATTTGATGTAGAAAAGAGAACCCTGGAAAGTGCTAGAAAACACTGAGCTAGGACCAAGCTACTGGCTGGGAGCTGCCAAGAGACGACCCACCAGTGGTGAGAGGCGGCCTGGGCTGGGCACGGGAGGCCAGGTCAGCTGCCGAGAGAAAGAACACAGAGCCACTGTAGAATAGGGGGAAACACACTGTGCTCAGATCAGTGGGTACGAGGAAAGCATTAAGGCTGATACCTTTTGTGAAATTTTTTTGATACACTGGGATTGAAAAGGACACTTTCTTATTTCTCCTCAGTTTATACTTGACCTTAACCAAAAGGGTGAGAAGCAATTTCTCCTCAATTTAAAGCACATCCCACCTGAGGAAGTAGGAAGCATTTCCTTTAGTGTTACTAAAGAGTGCTTCTGACATCACTTTTCTCTCACAGTTTACTGGCAGTGGTGGGCAAAAAAAAAAAAAAGACAAAAATGAAATGAGGGGTCAGCCAGATAGCTCAGCAGATTAAAGCACCTGCTTAGGCAGACGGAGAGGCTGGGGGTTCAATCCCCACATGCTAAGATAGCGACCGAGACTGGGCATGATGTGGCATAATCCCAGCATTTAGGTGGCTGAACACAGGAGGATGGCTACAGGTCCAATCTACATAGTGAGACCTTGTAGACCTTGTACTACATATATAAAAGAAAGAGAAATGAGTTTTAAGACGTGAACAAGACTCAAATTTTTTTTTTCATTCAACTAAGAGAAAGTAGTTGTATACATAATCCAAGGTTCCATAATCGCAATAGGTTATTGGCAAAACTGGCAATGATGGAAGCTGTTGATTTAAGTCTTTTACAGCTCAGCATTCTAATCTAGCTTTACATTGTATGCCTTGTGGTTAAATTTTTCTGCTGGATAGTTAAGGGCAAGTTAAAGCAAGACCTGTATAACAAAAGATAGAACTTTTGTATCTCCTAAGGCCAGTCAAATCCCCTTAGAATTTACTTTTGCATGAGTGCATACATGACAATAACTCCTCATTTTCATTTCTAAATATCCGTGCCAAACAGAAATGAGTTCATATAGTTACTGAAAGACATATAGAATGTATATTTTACTGTTATTTCTATTTGTCAAGATGTAAAAACAGCAATTCTCCATCAAATGATGAGTAAATAAAAGCATGGATATATTTAATTAAAATTAATACTGTGTCACAATTACAGTCAATAATTGACTCTATCCCAAAGCAAGAACAAATATCAAGTAAATTGTGTGCAAAGCCGAAATAACAAAGAAAGACTATATTCCACTTATTTAAAATAAAAATTGTTTCTCTGTAGTCTGGAAAAAAAAAAAAAAGGAAAGAACAGAGACTATGTTCGCTGAGAAAAAATTCTCCCTCCAAACTACTAAACAAATAATTGAAATATGAAGGTCTAATCCAACGTGCCTCAGTGGAAATACTGGTTGAAGCTAATATTTGAGCTCCCCAAACCCGCTAGTTGGTAATGTAACTTAAACACGGTCGCAACTTTGTGTTGCCAAATTACTGACCAAAGCAAATGGCCCGTGCTTGTTTCTCCTCAGCGTCTTTTATTATCCAATCTGTCTTCAATTTTCCTGTCAGTTGCATTTCAGTAGCTTCTTGATGTATACATGCGAAATCTAAATGACTGAGAACATGCCCTGTGAGGGCTTTTCTGCTTCTCTTTCAATCGCGCCCAGTATTCAGTAGTGAAAAGGTGTAATGACCAGAAGATTTTGTTATAACAAAGCCTTCTAGGTGGTGCACAAGTTTTATAGCAATGTCCTTTCTTGCATGAAAACAAACAATTTAAACAATGGATCTGAATATTAACTATGGTTTTGAATATGCAAATAGCACAGTTGTTCTCCAGGCATTGTCGCTCTTTGGCCTCTAATTAGTTTTCTTCACCTTGTTGACTCTGTTTGCTGGCATCTGTCACAGGGAGGCCACAATTCACAGGAAACATTGTAGACCTTGGTGTTTTATGTACTCTGCATTTTATATAAGCGGTGTTAGGCTTATACAAATTATCAGGAGTACCTTTTCCAATACACCAACTTATGTATTTCAACTCCTTACTCAACAACTTAGAAAATCTGCAACCTAAGAAAGATAGATTTCCTTTCCTAAGTCTTAGTTTGTTAGGATAAGCTAGATGATAACAGCATGTTTACATGTCTGTGGGGTGGACTAAAAGAACTAACTTTTGTTTATCGCAGTTGTTATTTTTATTTTTTTGGTATCCCAAATCAAACTCAGGAGCTTGTGTGTGCCGGACAGGAGCTTATGCTGCTGGGCTACTTGCCCGAGCTGTGACTAAGAGTCAAATGCAGTCAAGTGTCTGCTGCTCAGGCCCGAGAAGATGTTGTTCATTTCCCTTCACGTTTCCTGTTTATAACATCAACAATCCAATCATGCAGTCTGCAGCACCAAACTCTTAACGTACTCTCTTTTCTTTTCTTTTTTTTTTTAATTTTTAGAATAGATTTATTGAGGGAAAGAAAGCTGTTTGAGAGAGGAACAGGATGTGTGGCGGGGGTTGTCCTCTAAAATTGAGGAAGAAATTTTTGTTATTGTTCTTATTGTTTTCTTTTTTCCTTCTTTTTTTGTGATACTGCGAACTGAACTCAGGACCCTGCACTTGCCAGGGAGGTGCTTATTCTGCTGAGCTATCTCCCCAGCCCACAGTATGCTTTCTAACTTCTAAAACTATCCAAAACTATCTAAAACTTGAGGGAACCAAAACTAATACTTCAAACTAAGGTCATGAACCCTAAGACAAATGCTTAAATACAATTTTCATCAGGTTAGGAACTCTGTTGGACAGTTTTCTGATGCCATAACAAAATGCTCAACACCAAGTGCCTTGTAAAGGAAGGAGATTCATTTACCTTGAGATTTGGAAGGTGAAAGGTCCAAGCGTGGGCAGCCTGTCGCGTTGGGCCATTGGTGACAATCTTCCAGTTATGGGGCAACATGGCAGCATTTTGGTGGATGTGGCACCATGGGGGGAAGTGTATGTAAGAGAAAGAGAGGGAAGGCTGTCGTGTGGTGAGAAGGAAGCAGGATGGAGTCTTTTTAATTTTAAAAATCATTTATTTATCTATTTATTTATTTGGTACAAAGTCTTGCTATGTGGTTCACAGCAATCCTCCGGTCTCGACCTCCCCAGTGCTAGCTACTATTACAGGTGTGTGCTACCTTGCCAGGTTTCAGTGCCTGGTGTGGAATGCAGCACTGGGGATTGAACTCCAGTCCTTGTGCTTGTCAGGCAGGTACTCAGACCACTGGGCTATCTCTGAAGCCCACGAACTTGGTCTTTTTAAAATCAACACATTGTCATAGGAGCTAGTTGAGACCCAGTGAAAAATGTGTTCATTCTTTCCAAGAGTAGCAACCTCAGCTTTCTAATCACTTTCCCCCAGGATTCAGCCATTAGCAGTTCCATTTGTTGGGGCTCGGGAGATAACTGAGTAGAATAAGTGCTTGCCTGGCAAACACAAGGACCTGAGTTCAATCCCCTGGTCCTGCAAAAAAAAAAAAAAAAAAAAAAAAAAAAAGCAGTTCCATTTGCAAATACCATTTCAGAGGGGCCCCTGGGCCCATGCAGGATCTTTCGGGGTGCACACATGCATATGATATTCAAGCCACTGCTGTGTCACACTGTTCTGTTCACTACTGTGTCTTGACAGAGGAATGAACTTCCTGTTATAAAGGAAAGCTCAGCAAAAAGATGTCTTGAACTAATGAATGAAATATAAAAGATCTTGAACATCGACCAGTCCAACCACAATATGCCTTTTAATGGTATAAAATCCCCCTAACATAAAATTTACCAACTTAACCATTTTGAGGAGTTGGATGCAGTCGTTTCTAATATGAGATGTAACAGAAATATATGGTCACCATTTAAATTTATAAACTCTTTTGCAATAAAAGACACATGGCCGATCTATCTCCCTCAGTGTATCCCATCTGACCTGAAGCACACTTAGCCCATCAGTTTTGTCACTTTCTGATGCAGCTCTGGAAGTTTTCTCGAGTGTTTTTATGAGCTGTGATCAAAACTATGATGCAAGCCCCTGCCGAGCGCCGCCAAGCGGAAACGCAGGGCCTGACAGACCTTGTGGCTCCTCAGCCACCTTTTTCAGAGGGACTGAGGCAGTGCAGCTCTGGCTTTTCCTTAGAGTGACAATGACCCTAGAGGGCAAACACGTGAACTGATGGGACCAGTGCCGCCATGACAGCACCACCGAGGACGATCATAGGAGAGGATTCCAGGATTGCGTAAGAAACTGGCAGCGGCAGTCGGACCAGTGCCTCTGAAGTTCGGGGAGTCTGTAAGGAGGACAAATAGCGGTGTTTCTTCCCTGTAATGAATTTTTAAATATTTAAATGCCACTGTATGCTTCGATCACATGTCATATACTCGCGCGTTCGTGACCATCCAATCCTACGCATTTCCATTCTGCCCCCAAGAAGAACTAGCCATCCCACAAAGAGCTAATACGAATTGCCCCGTCCTAGGCCCAGGTAACAAGGGATCCACTTTCTGTACCTGACACTCATCTTACTTTAATGGGGAAGTTGAAATCACAGACACGGCCTGGCTTCTCTGTCTCCAGCCCACAGTTATTCCTCAGGGCTGGGCATGAGCTTTAGTATGATTTCCTCTCTAGAAGACATTATGCATTGTGTCATGTGCAGGGCACCCAAAGAAACTGTTTCTTTCCCATATTCAGAAACATGCTGCAGAATACTATGTGTTTTGATTCCCTCTGCGAGAGTAGACAAGCAAGGCCACCCCCTCACTTGACGGAGTGAGCTCCAGGAGTACCGGACCCCAGCAGAGCTTGTCCCAGACACTGCTCCAAATGCACTCCAGGCCTTAGCTTATGTCATGCTCGCCACAGCTGTGAGAGGGGAATTTACACGTCATTTCCTGGATGAAGAAACTGAAGTACAAAGAATTTGAGTCATTCACTCCTGGTCACATAGCTGATAAATTAATAATTCACCTATGTTAATAAAATTTCATTTGAGAAATAAGAAGGGTTGGAAACAACTCAGATTCAGGGACTACAAAACTCCAGTGAGTATTATACACCATAGTATTTCTTTTAAATCGCAGAGTATGTATCAATTGCCTTAATGTATTAAGAGTTTTAATTGGTTAATTATGAATTTTTGAAAAAGGAATGTAGTATGAAACATTTCTCAAATGGTTGAGCAAATGAGCTTTTAAAACCAAAAGATTGGGTTTTAATCTGCATGTAGGAGATAAATATTTAGTAAGGAAACAGCTCCATGAATGATGAATCTCCACTGTAAGCAAGGTAAAGAGCAGTTCTGGCACCTTCTTTCCTGGAAGTGTCCCTCCTCCCAGCTCAGACAGCGTTTTCCATCACCATGGAAAGGCTAGATCCAACTTTTTCCATATCAGCTCACACAGCGTGCACTTTCTGTGTCTGTGTTCCTGCACTCAGCAGAAGGACTTGGAGATTGGCTTGTTGCTTCACGTTGTATCAATAGTCTGCTTTTATTGTTGAATAATATTGCCTTGCACGGATCACATTCATTCACATTTTCCAACCTGGAGCCCACTGAAATGGATCCATAAGAATGGTAGGATTTAACATACTTAGAGATTCTTTGAGAGAAGCGTGAATCAAAGAGGTGACAGTTAGCAATTCTCTTGGCCTTAGGACATGGAAGGTGAAGACACAACTGTCCAGAAATTGCATCATATTGGACACTTTGTTGAATATTTAACATAAATTACTTCATCTATGCACCACAAAGAATTTTGGGGATCGAGAGTTGTGTGTGTGTGTGTGTGTGTGTGTGCATACTGTATTACATATAATAGAAAAGCACAAGAAATTTAATTTCTCTGTAGATGAATCGAGCACAGGTGTGGGACAACGTGTTAATCTAGCTTCACTTTGTAAATCTGGCAGTCAGAGCTCTGTTAAATGCAATTATAAGCACGAAGGATTGGATGGTAAGCTTGAAAGTTTGATTGCTGTTGACTCGGTAATTGTACAAAGCTCACAAGCAATAAGGCATCCTCATGTTGTACTGAGTCTGTGTCTTATCTGCACAATTATCTTTTTCACCAGCCTCAGTCACCTCCGTATTACAGCACTGACCAACTAGGGGTTCTTTAAGGGCTTTTGTTCAGGTTCGTTTTCTTCTCTCACTTAATAAACAGCCATCTGCAGCTTCTCATTGATCCTAATCCACCTGCATAGATATGACATTGTCACACCCAGCATTCTATAAATATTTCTATGCTGACAAGCTGACTGCAGATGGGGGGTTTCTGTTATTATTATTATTATTATTATTATTATTATTATTATCATCATCATCATCATCATCATCATCATCATCATCATTCCTGACTAAGAGAGAGGCCAGACCAAGAGCACAGGGGCTCTGAAGTCCCTTCTCTGTATATTGTCTGCACACATAATTACATTTCTAGTAACAGCATTACAATATGCACTAGAACAATCACTGTGGCTGTTTGTCACTTGCTGAGTACCACGTCTCAATTGTGTTGAATAAAACGAGGTAGGAGGAAGAACAGAGCTCAGGTTTGAAAATGTTAGATGTTATTACAGCGCGAAGAAATCTCACCAACCTGGCAGAGCTGAGCTGTCAAGGCAGGTATGGTGTCTTGGGCCACACTTGCATGCCACGTAACCCATGCACAGGTTTTTAGCACATATATGCCAACTCCCAGCTTACAGGATGAGCAGTGTCCAGAGTCTCCACATTAAAGCCATGCGTTAGAAGAGAGACATCTTCATTTAAACTCAGAATGTGTGTGCCTTTTTAAAGGGACATCTTGACAGATGACAAGTTGACAATTAGTGCGGGGAACTTTCGTTACCGTTGGCTGAGGCCGTATCCACTGGAAGATGTGAGAGGGAAACCGTGGTCCAGTGTGTCAGGATAAAAGGCCACTTACCCATTGCCTGAGGTATGTGAAAGATCATGTTAGGTGACGGTAGTACTGTGGCACATGAGGTCAATGTAGCTCTCCACCGTGGCAAGGTGGTGCTCTAGTGGCTATTGACTTCCTTGTGATTGACTTAGGGAAGAGCATGGTGCTGCAGAGCCGGAGCCGGAGCCGGGAGTGGGAAATCCCAGGGGAAGAAAGCCACCTGCTGTGTTGGTCAGCTTGCTGTGGTAGCGACAGAAAGGTCTGATAAAATCAAGTGAAGAAGAAAGATGTATTGTAACTCAGAGTTTCAGAGAATTTCAGTCCTCAGAAACCTGGCTTCTTGTTTTTAGGATGTGGCGAATAAAAACACAATGATAAGGATCATGTGTTAGAACAAAATAAATCATAGCTAACAAGAGAAAGAGAAACAGAGACAGGCAGAGACACAGACAAAGGCAGAGGAGGAGGAGAGGGGAGGGCAAGGGGAGAGGAGGGGGAAGAGGAAAGGAGGGGGAAAGGGAGAGGAGGGAGAAGGGGAGGGGAGAGGGAAAGGAAAGGGAGGGGGAGGGAGCGATCAAAGGGTAAGAAGTCAGGGAGATGGTCATCCTCCTGGGGCACGGGGCTTGGTGATTGCTCCCACCCAGGTATGAATTCCCACAATTCCCAGGGCTTCCCTTCCAGGTATTCACTCATTGGTTACCTTTCATGATTCAATCACTTCTGATTATTGAAAATCAAGCCTTGAATATGTGAGGCTTTTGAAGGCATTTTATTTAGTTTCTAAAGAATTACAAAATGTGAATAAAAACAAGAGAAAACATTAGTAATGGTACAGAATTTCTCTACACAAAACAATAGGAAATCGGCAATGGATGTTGTTTACATAGCATTAACTTCCAATTAGTTTTTTATGTTACCAGATATAAACATGCAAAATTGGTTAAAAAAAAAAAAAAAAAAAAAAAAACCCTGCGGTAATATTTGGGCGAGCAGGATGGCTCAGCGGTCTAAAGCAACTGCTTAGGAAAGCATAGGCAGCCGCAGGGACTGCAGATTAATCCCCAGCACCACCTGCTGCACCAGCCCTGCCTCCAGGGCAGGCTAAGCTGGCCATAGTAATAATAATAATAACAATAGTAATAATAATAATAATAATAATAATAATAATAATAATAAAGAGAAAAGAAAAAGAAGCATATTAAGCACTAACCATTCCTTTCAATACATCAGCAGAAATGGCAGTACAAGCCGCCTTGTATATTTACATAAATATATCTTTTCCCCATCTTTAGTCCTTTTGCCAATCCCATTTTTTCCTTCCCTTTAACAGATTTTTTTCCTTTTACAGTATCTATTGTACCTTTCAGATTTTATTTCTTCTTTCATGTTCTTACACTAATTACACAATATGAGGTTTACACATACAGATCTGATTTATTTCACTTACTAGTATAATCTCTAGTGGTATCCACTTAACTAAAAAAGCACTGAATTTATATTTTTTATAGCTGAGTGATATTCCACTGTGTAAAAATGCCACATCCTTTTTTATTGATTTCTCTGTTTATCGTACATGCATTGTTTCCAAGATTTCGAAACTGTCTCAAATTGTGGTGCTATAAAACTTTGCCTTTGACTCATCTTTACCTTAGTGAATAATAACAAACATGAGTCTAATTTTAGCTTTATGCATGTAGAAAGACAGTCTCTCCAGTACCATTTATTACAGAAATTTCTAGTGAACATGTTGGACTCCTTTGTCAAAGATAAGGTGAACTGAGTGTGTTTTTAGTTCTGTCTGCTTCTTCTAATCTGTTGCATTGATCCTCAAGTCTGTGGGTTTTTTTTTTTTTTTTTGCCAAAACCATGCTGATTATATCACAGTAGCTTCACAGTCTGGTTTCAAGTCAGGGAATGTCATACCTCCTCCTTTATTTGTTTCCTGGGGTTGCTTTTGATAATCTAGGTCCCTTCTGGTTACAGGTGAATTTCAGGAATGTTTTCTCTAGATCTGTGAAGAATACTAATGGTAGGATTGCACTGAATCTATATAACAATATTGGGAGTATGACCATTGTCATAACATTCATTCTTGCTATCCAGAAGCAAGGAATATCTTTCCATTTTCTGAAATCCTATTTGATTTCTTTTTTCAGAGTGCTATAATTTTCACTGTATAAATCTTTCACTTTTTTAGAAAGATTCATTGGTATGTATTTTATTTTAAGGGATGTCATTGTGAAAGGCATGGTTCCCCTAATTTTCTCTCTCTATGCATACATTGGGTATGGAAATGCTATTGATTCTTGAATGTTGATTTCTACCTTGCTATGCTATTTATTAACTTTGGTTGTGAAATGTATAAGTAGTGGAGTTTTGGGGTCTTTTATGTAAATATTTTATGAAAATAATGATCATTTCACTTGTTCTTTTCTAAGCATTATTCCATTTATCTCTTTCTGTTGTCTAATTGCTCTGGCTAATGTTTCGAGAATTATTTTAAATAGGAATGGTGACAGTTGACATCCTTGTCTTTTACCTGAATTCAGAATGAAATTTTTGTTTCTTTTTCTTTTTAATATTTTTTTTATTTTTTAAAGGGAATACAAAGTAGTATTAAAACAGAAAAATTTGAAGTAGTACAGAATTTCACTTAACAAAGTAATATGAATTTAACAGTAACTGTAGCAATGTGTAGTGTTATCTTCAAACCAGTTCTTCATATTACCAGATATATGCATGCAAAATTGGAAGAAGAGAAATATACAAAAAATTAATAAGAGAAAAAGGACAAAGAATTGAAAAAAAGAGACAAAACAAATTAAACATTATCTATTCCTTCCCGTAGACTACCAGAAATGCACAATACAGCTGTTTAAACCATCCTGCTTATATACATAGATAAATCACTTTTGCCTACTTCCTCTCCTGTCCTCCTCAACCCAAAAACTCTTTCTTTTTGAATAAGGTGTTTTTTTTGTTTTTTTGTTTTTTTTTTGTCTACTATCTATTGTGCTCTTTAGATTCCATTTTTTCTCTTTCAGGTTCTCTCACTAAAGAGACAATATGAGGTTTACACATGTGGGTCTGATTTATTTCACTTAATAGTATCTTCTGTAGTTGCATCCATTTACCAACAGAAGTCAAAAATTTATCCTGCTTTATAGCTGAATAATACTCCATTGTGTAGAAATACCACAGCTTTCTTATCCATTCCTCAGTTGATGAGCATCTGAGTTGTTTCCAGGATGTAGCTTGACAAATTGTACTGCCCTAACTATGAGTGCACATATATCAATGGGTTAGGATTATTTTCAGTTCTTCTGCAAAAATACCCAGCTGAATAGGGACTGAAACCTCCAGTAACTGTGAGCTAAGTAAACCTTTCCTTCCTTCATTTTGAGTGTCAGGTATTTGTCCCAGCAATGAGAGAAGAGTAACTAAGACATGCAGCATAAGACTATTTATTTAGGCTCATTTTGTTTTCCCAAATAATAATGATGTAATAATTTAATACTATAATGTAATAATAATAATTATTGTTTTATGCAAATATTATTAGGTTTTGTTTCTTGATCCCCTTTTACTAGTCTTCTGATTGGTGAATTGAGGCCACTGACTTTGGTGGTTGTAATTGATATGTATTGGCTTAACTTTGCCGTGTTGCTTTGCTACTGTAAAATCTCTATTTTCCCCTCTATTGAATTGCTTGCTCTGCTGGGTGGTTCCTCTCTGCTTCTGTTCACGAAGTTGTGGTCATTTTGTCTTTCTAGAATATCTATCAGTACTCTTTGTAGGGCTGGTTTGGTTGTAATGAATTTCTTCACTTGTCTATTGTTCTGTAAGTATCTTATCTCTCCTTTAAGTTTGATCAATAGTTTTGCAGAGTCTATCAATCTGAGCTGGGGGCAGGACTGGTGTGGTACGTAGTGCCCAAGATTGAACTAAAGTCCCTGTGCTTTGCCTAAGCTTACCAAGGCAGGCTCTTTAGACTGCTGAACTATCTTACTGGCTCCCACATATACGAATTTTTGCAATGAGTTGGACAATGTTCGCACCCCTAATGTTCAACGTCGGGGGCTTGCTGTATTTGTTCCACTGAGTCTCTTCCCTTAGGGTTCTCCTGGGTTGGCTTTGGCCTCCTGCCCCACAGCCCTCCCCCAGTCCCTGTCTCTCACTCTCTTCCTGGTCCCATTTTCCCCCCCTGCCCTCATGCCCAGGACTGTCAGCAGCCTGCTGCCACTAGCAGGCTTAGGGCAAGGCGCCAACCTTGTCCTCACCTGGTCCACAGTTTGGTAAGTAGATCTTATATTCAAATTCCTTCAGCTTTCAGACAGAAGCCTAAGTGATTTAGATTCAATATCAAGAATAATGAATGCATAGCCTTTGGAGTCTACGAATCTTTGAGACATCAGGAAGTATGTCTGAATTCACAGGTACCAGTAGTTGGAAAAGAACACAAAGATCTCAGATGCCTTTTGTCTGCTTGCTTGCCCCAAACAGTGCGTTCTAAGAACTCTAGCACGATGGCAAGCCAGAAAGCTGGCACTGTGTACATGATGAAACCATGTGTACACAACCTGTGTGCACATTGCTGCTGTTCTGTTAACCTGTGTGGATTGCGCAGCTGTCATGGCACACGATGTACAAATGCCTCCAAAGTTCCAAGGACTTTCTTTGGGTCACCCCCTCATAGCCATAGCCACTCTCCATGGCCCCACCGGTTCTAACTTGGCAGCCACTGATCGGTTATCAGCTATGCTTTTGTCATTTTGACAACGGCATGCAAACAAGATCAAGTACTATGGAGTCTTTTGGTTTTGATACTTTAAAACTAAGTAGTATGTCCCTGAAAGCCCCCATACTGTCACATGTATTAGCCCTCCAACCTTTTGCATTGCTGAGTAGTATTCCATACTGTAGATGTACTTCTAATTCAAAGGCATTTTGTTCATTTTATGTTTGTGACTCTTATAAGTCAGGCAGCTATGAAGAGCTGTGCAGTTCTTATGGATATAAGTTTTTGTTTCTGTAACATAAATTTCCAGAAGAGCAATTGCTGAGCTGCAATGATGAGATACGATGCCACCATCAGCAACGTATGTGAGATAGACTTTTGCAACTTCACCAGCAGCATTTAGAATTCCAGATGTTTTTTTATTTTCATTTTTTTAAATTTTATGCAATGATAACTCATGATGGACTTAATTCACATTTGCCTAATAGCTCGTAATGCTGCACGTCTTTCCATGCACTTCATTGGCACATCATCTGCATTTTTGTAAAATATTTATTCCTTTCTTTTGTACATTTGTTCATTATTTGACTTTTATCACTGTTCAGTAGTAGTGATTATTTTCTCAGTATGTTTCTTACAAGTATTTCTCCCAGTGTCATGCTTATCTTTTCTTGCCTTCACAGGGTCTTTCACTGAGCAAAGACATTTAATGAAGCACGTGCATGTGTGTACATACGCACACACCCTGCATACATTCATTTGAATGTGTTGCTTTCATACGTAGTGCACATTTTACCTATAAACTTCAGCAATCCTAACTTAAAAGTCTTCCATGAGGGTAGATCACAAATTCTGCGGTTTACATCTGTGTCTTGCTGATAATACGTGAGGTAGCGAATGTCCGAGTTTGTTCCATATTAGACATTTTAAAATGATATTGACCCAAAACTGGGAGCAGTATGTGGGTAAGCCGCTACTAATCCATGTAAATTGTATATAAAGATGGCCTATACTTTAAAAGATTGTCAGAACCATTTCATTCGAGACGGTCACTGGTCCCTAAGCAGCATGAGAAGGATTTTGGAGTCAGCGATTAAGAGTACCTGAAGGTGAAATGCAAAGCGAGAGAGAAGTCCTACACTACAATCTAAGGCAATTTCTTGGAGATCAACATTAGTAAGAAATGTCTGTGCTACGTTTCAGAGTTGATTAAGTAAAATACATACATGGGAGTGCATAATGCAGACTCTGAGGGCTGGATTTTACAAAGTATATGTGAATAAATCCTTTGAAAATGGGTACCCCTATACAATGACTGGGTTTATTGTAGCTTTAGAGTAAAAAATGGAGGCAATTTTCTAACTTTTAAAGTTTTTCTGGGTTTGCATTCTTTTTCTCAATTGATTTAAATTTCATTAGGAATATTAATGTAACACAAGAAGAGGCATATTTTTCCTTCTAAAATCACATTGTTATTAATGATAGGTTGGTATTAGTATATGAAGCAATAACACATGGTATTGTTTTTTTTATTATTATTATTATTCTTTTGCTAGAGACACAGACAACCAGAGTCATTGCAGGTCAATTTCCCTAACATCTATTCGCTGAGAGAAAGTGGCCCCGGCCTTTCAATTTTTCGACAGTCACAAAGAAAACTTTCTTGAATAACAAAACAATATGATAAATCATATTAACTCTAACACTTTTGTATTCCATTAAAAACCTTTTCTTAATAATAATCTAGAGGATGTCATTAAATTTTTCAATTTAATACAATACCCTAAACTATTTGAGCTCGCTTCCCAGGAAACATTTTTTTTTTTTTAAAGATGGTTTCAGCGGGGAAGACGATGCTCTTTTGACACTATGAATGATGGCTTATAGAACAGTTGTACACAGTTCCTCTGCCATCCCTGAGCTGCCAGAGATGGACAAATATCTTCTGGTGGTGATGAATTTGTGGGTCATTGAAGACCACTCTTTCACTGAAGAAGAAATTGGCGATTAGATGAGAGGCTTGTGGGCCAGCGTTAACGTTTGGGTCTGTCCAACCATGACTTAGTGTACATTCCATACTTTCAATTAAGGTCTTAAAAGATTCTTGAGGAAATAAGGGGGAAAGGGCAAATTGCCGAGAAAATCAGAACATGCGACAGAGTGCAAGAAGTGCAGGGACAGAAATGCATTCCAGATCCATCTTTCTGCCGTGGACAGAGCAGTATGTCAAAGAGTGGGTAGGCTGACCAATGACCAAGAGTGCCCTCATCACGGTGATATACTTGTTCATGTTGGTGATTGGGCTTCCAGGAGTATAATTCATAAACTGGATACTAATACTAAAATATTAACGTAATTTATCACAAGAATATCTATGCAATCTCTCGCTCTCTCTCTTATGGCAGAGAGAGAGTGAAGTTAGTGGCAGTTTGCCATGGTTATATGATACCCTCTCAAGAAAATGCTTTGTGCTATATCACAAACATATGGTCTGGTAATGGTTTTGTATTATATTCATTTAGCGCTTTATTCACATTTTTAGGAGACCTCTTGTAGACAAGAGCAATATGTTCTCTTGTCAAGCTATCACACTGCCTGTTAACACATGTCTCTACTTTTAGAGTTCATCATGGTTAAAAAGCTAAAACTTAACCTCATGTTTCTTGTGACCTAAATTTTGATTATGCAGGAAAATTAATCAGTAGAACTCATCTGCACTGAAGTTACTCTGTTACATTTGCAGCTAAGGAATTCTCTTCATTTTCAATCATTAATGTTGCTCAGGTTACAACTTTTTAAAATGAGAAAGTTACAAAATACGGCCAACAGAGCAGTAAAATGCCTTGAAACTTAAGGTCACAAACTAACCTCTCATAACCCAGATCTGGCTCACAGATGTGTTTTGTTTAGTTCATACAGCATTTAAACATTTTTCGCTTCATTTCCAACAGTTAAAATGCAGGATATTTAAAATAGAAATCTAGATAGTCAGATTTTTCTTTTAAAAAAAATTGTAGGGAGCTCTGGCCCATACCTCCAGCAATACTTGGAGGCCCTCAAGCTTCAGCCTCTTCCCTATTCTCTCTCTCTCTCTCTCTCTCTCTCTGTCTCTCTCTGTCTCTGTCTCTCTGTGTCTCTGTCTCTCTCTGTCTTTCTCTCTCTCTCTGTCTCTCTCTGTCTCTCTCTCTCTCTCCCCCTCCCTCCCTCCCCTCCATCCTATGTTATCCTCATCTGCAGTTCTGCAGTGTACCATATCTGTCTACATCTGAGCGTGTGCGACTCTTCTTTCAACTCTGTTGCGTTCTTTTTGTGGGGGAAGAATGGAGGACGTGTGGCCTTGAGAAATAAATGATCATGAAAGGAGAGCAACTCCTCTCAGACTGCTCAAGGACCGAGTCATCTCCATCACCGCAGTGATTTTAGGACCAGAATGCCATCACCTCAGAGAGGAAAAACAATACAAAGGAAGACGAACACGGCGACCATGAAGCCATGAGACACTGAAGGGTGAGTCAGCTAGAAACGAGTACTGATGGGAGACAAAGGCGCCTCTTACTAGAAACGTGCAGTGGAGGGAGGCACAGTGGCCCCTCCGCAGACAGGAGGCCTAGGAGCTGAGCGGGACCTCTGAGTCCCCTTCAGATCCATGAACCTCGGTAACAGCCTCCCTCCTCTCCTGCTCTTTGGAGCGATGCAGTCAGGCGTCTGTAACTGGAAGCCACTTTGAATTTTAAAACCTCATATGAATACATAGTTCTTGGGCTGACATATTTTTGGAATCCCTGGGAAAAGAGTTCAGCGAATGCCAGCGTTATCCGCTGGATCACAGACAACCCCCTAATTAGATTTGTTTCAGAGTGTTATTCTCTAGTCGTGGGGCGTTTGATTTCCTTTCTAATAACAGATGACAATCAGATGTACACTTTTCTCCTGAGGAACACATTGATTATTTTAAAAACAGTAACATCAGCACAACTGTCAAAAAGAAGAGCAGTGGTTTTAAAACTCAGTCTGAAGCTCTTATTTGTTAAAAGGAAGAATGAATATAGTGCCCGCAGGCCCAATCCATCACGCCTCCTGTACCATGAGTAAAGCTTTCTTGGAGCGCACCTGCGCTCACTGATGTCCTCCTTGCTCAGCCTACTCCCTCAGGCCTGCAGCAGGCCTGGACAGCTTCCACACAGCCCTGCTGGCCCGCACGCCTAGGAGATGACCCATCTGACCCTTAACAAGAGACGGTTACTGACCTTTGGCTTAAGCCAGCTGACTTAGCCTGTTGGTATCACCACTTCTGGTAAGCAACGCAAAGTCATTTGCAACTCAGTATAATAATCTAGCTTTACGTTTTATGACTCGTGGTTAAACTTTTCCACTGGATGCTTAAGGACAAGTTCAAGCAAGACCTGTAGAACAAAACATGGAACTTTTGTATCTTCCAAAGTCAGTCAAATCCCCTCAGGATTTACTTTGAAATCATGTACAGCGGTTTGTAGAACTGCTGTCAGTGTCAGTGGTCTGGATGGGTCATGGTCATTGCTTGACCAATTTGCTCTCTGTAAAAGCCTTAAATCAACACCTTCCATCATTGCCAGTTTTGCCAATAACCCACTGCGATTATGGAACATTGGATTATTTATTTATTTATTTATTTATTTATTTATTTTAATTTTTTTTTTTTTTTTTTTTTTTTTTTTTTTTTTTTTTTTTTTTTTTTTTTTTTTTTTTTTTTTTTTTTTTTTTTTGTCATTTTGAGACAGGGTCTCACTATGCAGTTCAGGCTGGCCTTGAGCTCACTTTTGTAGCCCAGGCTGGTCTCGAACTTGCATCAATCCTCCTGCCTCAGCCTCCCGAGTGCTGGGATTACAGGCGTGCGCCACCACGCCCGGCTAACATTGGATTATTTATGCAACTACTTTCTCTTAGTTCAATGAGAAGAAATTTTTTGCACCAATAATGATTAGAAAAATTGTTACATCTACAACCTGTGTTCCGTATAACTACTAGAAGGACAACAATATGCATTGTATCAAATATTAGTAATGTATTACTAACGTGGTTTGAATCTGCCACATTGTTATTTCTTATTAAATGCCATTTTAAAAAGTTAAATGAAGTCTCTATCCTGATGTTGCTGTAAAAGGAAGCACCAGAGGCTTCCATTCTGACACCTGAGTTTTTGACTTCTAGGTCCCGGTTTCACCTGGCAAGGATGGAGACACTGAACTCAACATCTCCTCATTTCCTCACGAAGCTAGCACTTCCACGGCACCTCAGTGAGCTACATGGCCTCACCGAGGAGTGGGAGATGGTGAGAAGCAGAGGAAAGGCGCCACGCTCCCCGTGGTAAGCAACTGCAAAATGTCTTTGAAAACTTAACCTGGAATCCTTTTTGCCTGAAAGCTGTTAATAACATAGTGAAAGGAACTTTTTGTTTACCAACTTTGACTGTCTCCAAAATGAGAAGAAGTGAAGTAGGAATGTTATTTATTTAGCAAGCATGGTCAAAATGGTCGCAAATGTTTGAATAAAATAAATTATTCCAGTAACAGATACTTTCCTATTGATACCCCTCGGGCAACACCTCCCTTAGGAAACAGGCAGCTCCTCCTTCTCGTCACGTTCTTAAGCAGTTCAAGAAGTCTTCCTGCATGAACATCCTAAATTGCTTTGTGAAGGCTGCCTCAAAGCCCCACATGAATTGATTGGAGGCTTTTCCCTTTCATGATTCATTTACTTTAGGGAAGAGCTGGAAGTTTCAAAGTGCCCAGTCTGGCATATAGGACGGACGACGACATGCCTTAACTTTACTTTTGTACCAGGGATCAAACTCAGGACCTTGTGCTCCTAGGCAGGCGCTCATACCACTGAGCTATCTCCCTGGCCTGACATATAACATTTTTCTTTAACAGAAATTGTGGCAAACATTTTGAATCAATGCAGGACACCAATGCAGCCAAAGGGAGTTGCTTTCGGGTTAGCTCAGTGGTTTAAGTGCTTGCGCCGGCAATTCCAGCCAAGCATAGGACAGTGGTTTGATCCCCATACATACCCTTAAGACCGCCTGAGCCAGCCAAAAACAAACAAACAAACAAACAAACAAACAAAAATTCTACTAATGTAGCCAAAAACACTCATGAAAGAGGACTTTCAGAAGTTAGCAGGTGTCATGAGCTCTGTGAGTTCAAAGTCAGGAGAAATATTTTAAGGGAGATTAATTATAACTCAATGATAATTGCACTGTGGTAAGTATGTTAAAGTCTCAATTTAAGGATAGTTGCAATTGCACCTTGTATTATCTATTTAACTAGAATTGCATTCACCTTGTTTTTCCACTTTTGGAGATGAGCAGAGAATCCTATAATCCGAGTCCAGAATCTGCATAATTTCTGGTGAAAATATGGAGATTTCTGGTCCAAACAACTGATCTCGTTTGTTATGGCATCCTCTCCTAGTTTGCTCAATAATATATTCCACGTACATTCTAGAAAAATAATGATATTACTTCTGCTACTGAGATTTACAGCTCTGTTATAAAAGTTACATATTGGAGGATGGAAGGAGAATACACCGCTACTAAACCTAATTTGTATACACCGCAAAATGAATAGCATTTGCTCGAAATTTCAATATACTGAATATTTCTGTTGTTGACAGTATATCAAAATCTTATCATACACACACACATACATGTGCAAGTATACACACACAGACACACACGCACACATACACGCACCCCTTCCTGCTCCAAATGTGGAAAAGGTGGGTAAGATTCACACATCTCTTCAAAGACAAAGCTGAGCTCTTCAGTTTCCAAAGCTGAGTGGAACTCCAAGAGATCTCTTACTTCTCTTCCCCACAATGAGCCGCTTCCTCATGTCTTCCGGGTGATGGCAAATTCTCTTCTCTATTACACAGGGCACCTTGCATCCCATGTGACCTTTGCCATCACACTTCCTCTCATGTTTTCCTCAGGAAAAAAGTTAGGTCCCAAATAAGAGTCGCTCCTTCTGCAGAAAGTAGTTCTATGACTTCCGTCAAGTTGTTACCCTGGCATTCCCTAACACCGTCCTGGGAAGTGTTTTCTGCAGACACACACAGTGTTCCCCTGAAGAAGAATCCTATTACATGGTACTTTCCCCACTTCTTACCAGGTTGGAAATGGAACCCTCTGCATTGGAATGGGACTTCTGGGGAATAGTGGCCATCATGTGGCCTCTGCGCTTCTATGCGTGGATGCAGTCAGGCCAGGCTCCCCATAGGTCATCACAGCCCTGGTGGACCAGCAGCCAGCCCTTATATCTGTGCCCAAAAGATCCCTCACCACTGAGAAGCACTGCTGCCTGTGATGGTAAGGTCCATTGTGTACCAGGAGACAACTCAAGGCTGAAATCCATCAGGGTAAAGAAGGAATGAAGCAAGTTTTGAGAATATATGATAAACACAAAGTTATCAGTGTTAAGGTAGGCTCTTCCGGAGGCCAAGGGAAGCACGAAGTACCTTGAGATAGTGATGGAATAATTAGGCAAATCAAAAAATTGTGCTAAAATACTTAGTTTCTGAGACCAAGTTTAGTTTTCTTGGCCTCACCCTTCAGCTGTCAGCTGAAAGAACACTTACTTAGTGGTTTCCTGACTTCCTCCAAATCTGTCAGTTCTTCCTGTCATTCACTCTCATCATTCTTGAATTTGTTTTCTTTCTATCACTTGTGAAGATAATGAGTTAATTAAATGATTCACTAGCACAAAATTCCTCGCTAAATGTTCATTTTAAGAAGAGACCTTTTCCATCTTGTGCGTTGGTCTATTTTCGGTCCAAGCATGTGTCAGGCATAGACTTCGCTTTGTTAAGTGAAGGAGCTATCAAGTTATTGCAATTAAAGAAGTTAAAGCTTTTGTAATATTACATCTGCTTACAATGCACTTTTAAGCAGTGTTTTCCAAACTTTTATAAACTACTATTCAGTAAAAACACATCGTCCATTCTGACCTGGTTGTACACATCGAATTTAACAAAAAGATATTGCTCTACACAATAAGGAAACTTAGCACATAAAATTCATTTTAAAATCATTCTATTAATTTGGTTTAAATTTTCAAAAGTGCTATTCATGATTCTTTAAATTGCTTCCATGACCTACTTATGAATTATAACTCATCATTTGAAAAGTCCTACCCTAGGGTACATCATAATCATAGACATAATACTAAATGTGCTTAAAATTTGCTTTTGCTCATCTGTGTAGCTCCTGGGATTCAGATAACATAATCTTTCTAGACACAGGACAAGCACTTGTCAATAGCTCTAACATTTCTAAAATTGACTTTCCAAGGGCCAGCCAAATAACTCAGTGGATTAAAGCACCTGTGAGCAGGCTCAGGGGCAGGGGTTTGATCCCCAGGCCTTCCAAGCTGGCCCCGCCCCGGGGGTGCTCTGAGGCAGCAAATGAGACTGGGCATGGTGGAGTGCACCTATAATCCCAGCTCTTGGGAGGCTGTAAACAGGCGGATCACTATGAATCCCATCTCATAGTGAGACCTGGACCTGTAGACCTTTCCCTGAAAAAAAGAAAAATTAACTTTCAGTTGACAATGCCCTACTGTAAGCACTTATAAGCAGAGGGGACTGTGGGAAGATGACACATTATGTCAAAGTTCTCTTCATGCTGAGAGAATAGCTCAGTCACCAGAAGTATAACACTCTGACATTCTGAATGAATGTTTATGATTAGATGTAGATTTCTCACCCCGCTTCATTTTACGTCAAACTAATAAACCCTGTACTACAGATCCAAGTCCCAAGTCCCTTCACATCAAGAGTCTAGGGTCTTGTGGTTACAAATTAAACTGGGCTGTGCCTATAAACTGTACAGATTAGGCTGTGGTTGTATGTTCAGAACTGCACCAAAAATCTAGCACCAGAGCTCAAATGCACTGAGTGTTGCTTCCTCTCGTTGGGAAAGATTTTACTAGGCTTGGAAATTGAGAGGTTTTAAAAGTGAACACTGGACTCTAGAGACCATGACCCAGTGCATGCATTTTCTTGGCCACTGGGAAGGCTGGGATGGGAAGACGTGCTGCTCTCCTGTTCATTCATTCGGGTCAGTAGCTTACGGATGAACTATGGGAGCTGACAAGAATTTTGGTGGCCTCAATATCTGAAGAGTATTTTTGCATGTGAATAACTGACACTGTGTTCTTCTGTGGTTTAAGAATGGCCCATGTACTTTCCCTCTCGCCTCAATGAACGCAGGCCAGCTAAAACCTGCCTACTCCCTGTCTGCCAGGAAGTAACCCCAAGCTGGGCCTTATTTCAAGGACCCCATGCCTTCTTTGTCACTTACTGGGATCCAGGACCAAGCTCCAAAAGATGTCCCAGACAGACACTTACATTCTGCAGTGCAGTGCTCTGCTCTTTTCTTCAAAGTCATTATTTTTCAAATGTGTAAAAATAAGCTTTGCGTTGAGAAGAAAATCCTGACCAGGAACAGGTGATCTGGCTGGATGGGGTGGCGCACTCCTGTAATGCCAACCCTTGGGAACCTGAAGCAGGAGGATCAGTGTGAGTTCAAAACCACCTTGGCTACAAAAGTGAGCTCATGGCCAGCCTGAACTGCATAGTGAGACCTGTCTCAAAAAAAGACTGGGGAAAAAAAAAAGAAACAGGTAGTCTTATTTCTGCAAGACTGCTCCAACTTAAAAAGAATCAATTAGTGTGCTCTAGAGCATCAACAAGCTAAAGAATAAAAGTTATATAATTGTATCAATAAATGAAGAACAATTAAGAGAGCCCACTGCTCCATTCGTAATTAGAAACCTCTATAAGTCAGGAGCAAATGGGACCTTACTCATCCTCATAAATATTGCCCACTGAAAACCTTCAGCTCCCCTCCCATCCACAGATGAGAGGAAGCAAAAACCCTGGGTGCAGGGTGGGGGGTGGCTTCCCTTGTAACTGCTGTTCAGCACCACCCTGGATGTTCTACTTAATGCAAAGACAGGGAGAGGGAATTAAAAACTGTACGACATTGAGAAGGAAGAAATAAAACTGTCGTTTCATAGAAGGTGTGATTGACTATGTAGAAAATTCTCAAAGTCAAGAAAAAACCGAAATGAATACATCATTTTATTAGACCTGCAGGATATGAAGTGAATATACATATATTAGTTGTTTCAAGTATGCTAGTAAGAAAAATGTGATTTGAAATTAAAGCGCAATGCCATGTGTATTCACTTACAAAAAATATATCACTATAAACCTCAAAACCACAAAAAAACTTCACTTAGGTGAAAAAAACTGAAACTAAGATTAATGATATAAAATAAATAGATAAATATTATGTGCTCATGTACAGAAATATTCAACATTGTTAAGACACGAGCTATTCCCCGCTAGATCTAGAGTCAGTGCAATTCCAGTGACAATCACACTGTGCTAATTTGTAGTTACCAAAAGTGACTACTTTTTATTTTATCTGTTAAAGAGAATAAAAAGAATTGAAAAATTAGTGAGAAATGATACAGAATTTCACTGAATAAATGATAGGAATTCAACAAATTTTTTTTGCATTTAATACAGGGTCTGTAGGGAACAATGCTTGTTATATTGCATATTGTTGTCTTCAAATTAGTTGGTCAGCTTTTACCAGATAGAAGCATGCCAAATTGGTCAAAAGCATTTTAAATAAGAAAAAGAAACATATTGAGGATTTACCTGCTCATTTCAGTGGAAATCAGGAGTACAATTATCCAGATATCCTGCACATATGAAAAAGAAAAAGAATACTGATTTCAGAGTATACAGGAAGTGACAAAAGACCCTAAACAGCCACCAATATCCTCTTGAGAGAAAAGAACAAAGCTGACTGGCTGACTTTAAGATTTTTGACAAAACCACTTTAATCAAGACAATATGGACTTGGAATAAGAAAGATAAATAGGTCCATGAAACAGAATAAAAACCTCAAAAATAAAGTTGCACAAATATCATTGACTTAACTCCAACGAAAGCACAAAGAATGAAGAAAAGACTCCATTTTCAGAAAAGGATGGTGGGACAACTAGAAAGCCTCATGAAGAAGAAAGAAAAAAGAAAAAAACGGACACAGACATTACAGTCTTTGTAAACATTAGCTCCAAATGGGTAAATTACAGACCTAAATACAAAAGACAAAGCTATAAATCTCTTAGAAGATACATAGAAGAAAAGAGAGATGATGTTCGCTTGGCAGTGTCTCATTAGATGTGACATTAAAGACATGACCATTAAAAATATAACTGATATGGTCACACAGGAAATCTTTAAAATTGAATGTTTGCTCTGAAAAAATGAAAGCAGCAAAGAGGCTAGCTGTAAACAAGGAGAAAGCATTTGTTAAAGACACATCTGACGAAGTGCTGTTACCCAAATACTACACAAACAACATTCCAAACTCAATAATGAGAAGAATAACAACCAAGGATCTTAGCAGATACCTTGCTAATAAAACTGAGACATGTGAGTTTATACAAACAGGCTCCACATCACATCATCAGGCAAATGCACACTGAAACAGCAATCAGATATCACTACATATCTATTAGGATTGATAAAATCCAGACCACTGACAACGCAAACTATTGGCAAGAGTACAGGCAATTTGAAAGCTGGCACTGTGTGAGGTTATAAAACTAATCACAGTCTCCCAGCACACCTCAGAAAGCACAGGCGCTGGTGCGCTTGAACTCTTACTGAAAAGAACCATAAATGCGCCTCCCCATGAAAGCCCACACACAGATTCTTAGGGCAGCTGTATTTATCATTGTCCAAACTTGGAAGCAACAAAGGCAATGTTCAGCAAGTGAATAGAGAAACTATAACACATGCAGACATCTAATATTATCTATTAGTAAAACTTACTATAAAGCCATGAGTAAAATTAAAAACTCACAATTGAAGAAAGTAAATGACCTGAAAATGCTGCATACCGTACATGAGCCCAACTATATAACATTTAGGAAAGGTAAAAACTACAGAATAGTCAAAAAACAAAATCAGTGGTTTGTAGGGCTTTGGAGTGGGGAGAAATTATTTTATTTTATTTTATTTTATTTTATTTTATTTTATTGTAGAGAAGGATCCACAAGGTGTTCTGGGTCTCACTTCTAGACTGGACTCAGTGTTCTACCTGTTTACAGAATCCCAAGAGCTGGGATTACAGGTGAGTGTCACCACACCCAGTCTCAATTACCATCTCAGTGCCCCACCCACCCACCCCAGGGTAAAATACCAACAGGGGAGGCCTGGGGATCGAACCCCTGGTGCCTATGCCTGCTTGCAGGTGCTTTAATTTGCTGAGCTATTTGGCCAGCCCCTGAGAGATGATTTAGGACTTGAAAAATGTTCTACGCAATGCTACAGATAATAGTGCTTATTGTCTGTGTGATATTTTTTATTAATTTTAATTAGAAGGAAATAGCAATGAGACAATTCCACAGCAGGTTAGTAGGACAGTTACAATAATTAATGCATTGCATATTGTTGTCTTCATAGTAATTATTTAGAGGATGCGATACAGAATAATAGCTTGTCTAAACACTATCAGTACAAATCTTTCTTCTCATTGTAGCTGTATGTAAATCCTAACTATTATATATATATATATATATGTATATATACATATATATATATATATAACAAAATGGTCCTTCATTATTACAGTCCCCTTTTTGTTTTGTTTTGTCTGAGATGGGTGTTCCACTGCTATTCAAATATTATAGGTGCATGAACTCAGCAAAATAACCCAATATAATCCAACAGTTCTGTTCAAGGAGATTATGGGGCCACAGAGGAAAGGGATCAACGATGTATAGTGTACCTAAGGAGAGTCACCTAGAGAGAAAATATTCTCTCAGGCTTTCACAGAGAGCAAACTGGTCAAACAATGGCCATGATTCATCCAGATGGCTGACACTGACAAAAGATCTACAAACCGGAGTACATGGTTTCAGGGTAAAACCTGAGAAGACCTGACTGACCTTGTCAAAGTACAAAAGTTGCATGTTTTGTTATATAGGTCTTGCTTTATCTTGATCTTAATCATACAGCAGAAAAGTCTAACCATGAGGTTTAAAAAGCAAAGCCAGATTAATATGGTGAGCTGTAAAAGACTTAACAACTTGTGACATTGCCAGTTCAGCTGCTAACTTATTGTCCATGTGAGAATACATGTCATTATTTATCCTCCAAGTATGTAGAAGGTTGAACGACATAAAGAAGAAGCCCTCATGTAAACAAACTCTGACTTGGAGGGACATAGTGAACCCGTGGGAACAAAGGTACCACTCTAGTGGGGCATGGTTGCTCAGGGTGCAGAGGGGCATTATAAGGCTAAGAGATGTGTGGAGCGATGTATGCATTCCTCTCAGCTTTGCTAAAGCTGCTCCAATACGTCGTTTTGGAAATGTAAATCTTACAAAAGAAAACTTCATATGGAAAAATTCAGCAACCCTAAGTAGAAGTCAGTACTTTACAAAGTGAACATACCTGAGTGACATCACTCCCATCAGGACTCATGATGCTTCTGGTCATGCCAGATACACAACTCACGTTTTCTTCCAGGCAGTCTCTCCCCACCAAGGGCACCTATTATTTCACTATCTAATAAGATAGTTGACATTTGCTTATTTTTTAATTACATACAAACTGTTATAAAGTGCACTTTTTAAATACCTAGCTTCTTCTTCTTTCCTGGTTAGCTAAAATAGTCATCCATGTGGTTGACTGTTATGGGACTTCCTTAATTTTTAAAGGTGTATAGCACTGCCTTGTACTGACAGAGCCAAAGTTTTAGACACATGCCTCAGATGATGAGCCTTTTGACTGCTTCCAGGTCGGAACAAGTACATATGATTAAAGATTCTAGGAATACTCTTACACATGCCTTCTAAATCCACTGCATGCATTTTTTTTGTGATACCTAGAAGTATGGGATGGAAGAGGTGAGTATATTTAATTTAAGTTCAATTCTCTAAGTATTTCTCCAAAGTGGATTACATTCCCTGTCAGGGCACTCCAGATCCAATTGCTCCATGCTTGCTTATTACTTATCTTTTTCATTTAGGTTTTTGATGGGTGTTTTTAACCTGAAGAGCATGTACTTTGGGACTAGATGTGTTATTTTCAGTGCGTTGAATTCTATCCACTTACACGCCTCAAGCAAGTCACACTTCTGCTCTGATTTATAAATTCCTCATTTGCAGATGTCACTAAAAACAGTGACCTACCAGTTATGAGCGATAAAGGCAATGCTGTGTGTGACATACAGCAGTACCTCAGTTCATAAAGTCAGTTCATTCCACGATTCGGCATTTGGGTCTGCGAGGGGGGGAGGGGGGAGGTAGTGGGTGTGGTTTCGTCCATCGCTCTATGCGAGGTTCATTCATGAAAGCAAGATTTTGTCGACATTTCTGTTGGACAGTGGGGTTGCTCAGAGACAAAACCATTTGTGAACTGAAGCATTATGGTAATGACTGCTATTTCTCAATCATCTGTGCCATACTCATTTCTATATTAAGTATTTACCTATGACGGGGAAAATATACATTAAACTTATGAGTAACAAAGCTTAAAAAAAAAAAAGCTGTATTGTAGCATGTCAGGCTTATAAACATCTCATACTCTGGGGCTGTACTGTGGGGTGGCCTTGGCATATTCCCAGAGGATCACAAATCCTGGATATTACTGTATTTCCTAAGGTTCAGGAGGTACAGTTCAAGGATGGAAGCCACTCTCTAAAAACTGCATCTTAACACCACTCATCCCGGAAATGGGTGTAATACCTGTCTTTCGGCCTGCTACCCCAAGGCTCAGGGTCCCCGCATCCTGCCATTACAGTGTCATGAGGCAAATGTGTGGGAAATCAAGCGACTAGCAGGCGAAGAAATGGACCTTTATTGCTCACCAAATTAAGAACACGCAATGACTGTTCCGGAGCCATCAATCACACTTTCCAAATGCTTTTGTTATAGCGTCTATGTATGAATGTAGTCATTTGTCAAAGCTGCGCCACATCTTCTTCCAAAAAGAGGTGTCATGTTGCATTAGGAATCAAGAAGCAAAATTGTTTATAGTCTGTCTTTCTGTTTAGTTTATATAAGCGAAACCCCACGCCCTTCCCTGTTATAGAGGAATGAATGAGTTTGCGATTTTCAGAAGACACTAAAAACTCCAAGTTGGTGCATTTTTTTCTCTCAATAAATGGTAAGTATACATCTTCTCAAAAGCCAGGGCGTTCTTTGTGTGCACTACAGGAAAGTAAACATTTAAGCAGAAAAAGAAACACCATCGAGGCTGAGACTGCACGCTGAGAACGTGTTGCTTACTGCCCTTACTCCTGTGTGCGGGGGAGGGCAGACAGGTGACTTTTACCAGCCTTCTGGCTGGCTGTTGCGGCCCCACGCCCACTTGGGTTCTCAGAACTAAGCCTCCTGGCTTTTGCTGACCCATGTTCCCACTTGTGCTCAAGTTTAGCAAACAATTGTAGAATTCCTCCAGTACAAGGCTGTTTAGAAACCATGGAAGACTGACTCTTAAGTTAATAAACTTAAAACACATTTTTCAAATATACTTTCTTTAATTTTTAAAGGCTTGTAGAATTTAAGGGAATTTAAATCCATGTGTTTTTTATTCAGTTACACTGACATCATCAAAATAGTCTTTTAAACAGCTGGTTGAGCCCTTTTTAATAAAGTTCTCTGATGACTGGTTTCTCTTTGAAAACAACTTTTTAGGGAGGCCTCAGGCAAATGGAGTTCAATGCCAGAGGATTTGGACTTGGATCAGAATTTGAGACCTGCAAATTTAGAGGTCAGAATTTTTGAAATTGTGTCCTGATGGCCCATTAAAGTTAGCTGCAAGAAAGGAACATGTAGCATCTGAAGGAAGCTCATGGTCAAAGTTGGTATCGGATGACAAAAGCAATGTCTTTATTTGCTGCTTAATTTCGTGCCAAATCTGAAACAAATCAATGTCCAATGTGTATTGGATTATTACAGAAACACGATCCATAGCCAAATGCTAGACTTTCCCACCATCTCTGGTTATCCTGAGAAAACCACAATGCCAGGCCCCTGGGAGGTCAGAAATTGGGGCCGGTGAAGAGTTTGGGTTGGGATTGTTTTGGCAGAATTATTTTGGAAAAAGTTTCTTTGCTAAACATTCTAGACTCTGGTATATACCTATATGCATAAATGTGTACATATAGAATATATGTCTAGGGATTTTACTCTTCCATTAAAAATGTGCTCCCATAAAGTTATGCTTAAAGATTTAGCAAGTGCAATTATAAGCTAGGCACAAAAACGTGTAAAGGGTTTCTGGCTTTACATATACACTGGATAAATATGGGCTGCCATAGAAAGGGAACTCTTAGAGCTTTTGGAGTGAGTAATCGATACTGTTTTTTACTCTTTGTCAAAATGCATCTGGCTAAACACTAATCAGAGATGCGTGGCTGAGAGCAGTTGAATTTGATGGGAATGTGGGAAGCCAGCAGGCATTCTGCGCTCCTGCGGCCTCCATCAGAACTGCAGAAATGAATACTCCATTGGAGAAACAAATTTGTTGGCTATCAAAAACAAACAAATAAATACTTCCAGAAAGGAGAATTCCTCTGGAAAGGGAAAAGAAAAAGAAAGAGGAAAAAACAAGACAAAAGGGATAAGTTTTCTGATTTTAGACTTACCTTTTTTTTTTTTTCTGTATTTTAGGACAGGGTCCACAGGGTCTCACCACACCTATGGGACTCTTAGTGATTCTTCTATTTTCAGCCTCCCATGTGTCGATCACCATCTCGGTGTGCCCTGTGGGCAGGGAAGTCAGGGCCAATAGGGCATGCCAGGGATCAAACCCCAGGCGCTGTTCTCTGTCCAAGTAAGCACTTTAGTCTGCTGAGCTATCAGGGCAGCCCCTAGAATTTACTTTTAAAAGTGAAAGCTAAGCAAACTGGGCATGGTGGCCCACTCCTGTAATCCCAGCGTTAGGGGGAGGCTGAGATAGGTAGATCACTAAGTCTGAGTGTAACCAGGACCCTATAACAAACAAACAAACGAACAAATAAATAAATAAATAAATAAATAAATAAATAAATAAATAAATAAATAAATAAATAATTTTTTAAAGGTAAAAGCTAACACAGATGTAACAAGAGCATCTATAAATTTACAAAAATCTTTAAGACACTTAAAAGAAAAATTTTATAGCAGAATTCAGACTTCCAGAAGAGAGCAGGCCTTCCACCCACATTGCTCTGCCCTATATTCTGCGACAGATACTTACCATTTATTGCCTGTCAAAGGGCTTAGCTTGGAGACCACTGTCTATAACAGTCAGATACTGAAAGTCTGGCAGGTAGAAGTGTGGTAAGATGAAAGAATTCCCTTATGAGCCTACAGCTATGAAACTTTTAATCATTAACTGTGGGATGCATTTAAATATGAATATGCACTGTTCATTGACTAACTGGATAAAGATTGGGGAGAAGGCAAAGAAAAATCTAAAAGTGATATGGCTTATTGAAGATCAAAAACAAGTTAAAAAGTTGCCAGTGACAAATCGCATTTGATTTAAAGGCTTTTGATTTTGATTGTTCAAATACCTCTTTGATTGCGTAACATGAAGTACACCTCTATTTGCATTATTAAGCAATAAAAGATTTTAGAAGTGTTTTAGATATTGACTTTTGAGCATAGGCCAGAGAATGCCATTTAACCTTGGCAGGGACGTTGTGGGATTCCATGATGGAGATCTGTGACCTTGGCAAGTTAACAAACTTTCTGTGCTGCAGCTTGCTCATTTATAAAACAATGGCAGTGATGGATAGACATATCATGCAAGAACGAATGCAGCAAAGTGCATGAAAGTGCTCTGCATTCTTTACAGCTTACAACTCTATCCCTGCATTCAACTACAGTTGCCAGCGGATGTCCCCCCTTCCTCCGGCCCCATCTCCCTCTCCTCCTCCAATCTTCTGTCCTCCTCAGTCCCGCTTGTTTTCTCCATTCTCCTTCCCAAACACATTCTAGCCTTGTAGAATCCTAGGCTGTCAGAATTGGAACATGCTACAGAGACCACGACATGTACCAAACAGGAAAAATGGAGTTACAAAGCAATGACATTATTTATCAAAGGCCACCAAGCAAGCTAATGGATTTGCAACTCCCAATCTTAGCTTCCCCTTTCTGACAGAGTCATTGAGATCACAAATCTGGTAACACGCTGAGGTTTAGACTCTACCAGTGTTTTGCATTTCTATAACGGGGTTAAAAAATTAAAACAATATCTAACTCCTGGAATTATTGCGAGGCACTAAGGATGTAGGGAAGGCCTGGAGCTGACTAGCACCGGGCGAACTGTGTGGATTGCTATTGGCTCAGCGAGTTGCACACTATGGATTAGGTTGCCTCACTTTCGTTGGCCTGAAACGACCTAAACATTAGGAGTCATCTCCTCAGTGGCTCTTGCAGAGCCGTTGGAAAGTATGAGTGACTCTGGCACCAGCAACCCATTGTTGGAGAGAGGCAGTAGCGTGATACTACTCATCACTGCAAATGAGGAAACTGAGGCAAAGCGAAATGACGTGTTCAAGGGGCAGAACTAGGAAGGGGCTCAGGAAGGCAGGCTCTTGCCCCCCATCTCCTAAGAGTGAGCACAGATGGGACCCACGCCCACCTCCCCATAGATGCTGGTCCCGGCCCACGCTACTGGGGTACACTTTCTCCTGGAGGCCATCCTAACGCTCAAGCTCCTGAGAAGCTGTGTCTTCCAGGTACAGCTGCTGATTTATGGGGGTGGGAGTAGTTTCGCTCAGCAAGGCCATCAGCCTGGGATGCTGAATTCGTCTCTCAGGTCTAGGAACATGAGATTCATGAGCATGTTGTTATTTGAAAAAAAAAAAAAATGAACTCCTTTAGCAACAGAGAGGAATACTTAATTATTGTTTGATTTGGGGTTATAGCGTTTCATTTTTTAAACATCTTAAGAGCAGAGCATGAAAGCTGTTACCTAAGAAACTATTGAAATTCTCTTAACTCTTCTGGGTATGTATTATGTATTCTGTGAGCTCTCTGCCAGGGATATAAGTCAGAAACTCTCCCGCTGGTTTTGATTACAGCTGCGAAGCCCCAGATTTGAACAGCTCTAGACAATCATTCTTCTGAACCTACACATAAATATAAAACATTTTCTTTATCCTCATCACATAAACCTTCAATAAGGTTGGCTTCTGCTTAAATTTCAGGGTTTTTTTTTTTTCCAGATTTTCCCATTATCATGGCAATAATTAGCAAATCACATTTCTTGCCATGATATGTCCATATTTGCATTTACAAATTTAAAGGATCTTGTACAAGTTCAAATTTATCTAACATGAAAGCAATGAGAATTTAATAATCTCCTCAGGCTCTGATAAAACATAAAATTACCCCTGACTTTTTAATTGTACACAGTTACAAAAATGTGATACAAATAAATATGAGCCTAAGATAAGAATATGACGGACATAACAAAGCACCTCTTAATCTATGGTCAACTTTCTGCAGAGGGAGCTTCAGGGCTCTGCACTGTCACTTGATTATGTAAAATGGAGCCACTGTATCCCAGGAAGCGGAATCAGGAACATCGTTTGTTAAGACGCCTCTTTATTTGTGCGGCTGTCAGGACTGGCAACGAGAAATGACACAGTTCCTCCATTGTAAGTGACAGGCGCCACTGTATTCAGCCAGTGATTGTGTATTTCTCTGCTGTTTTTGAAAAATTGCATTTCCTTTGTGTAAGCAGAACAAAAAGAAATAGAAATCGGTTCCATGTGAATTCCGTGGCCCTCTATATTAAACTGTAATTGTTTTCTGGTAAAAAAAAAAAAAAAAAAAAACAAGCCTGCAAGATTTCCTGAAACATAATTTACAAAGATGGGTACTGAGTCCAGCTTGGTTTTTATGTTATTTTCTTTCTTTCTTTCTTTCTTTCTTTTTTGTTTTTTTCTTGTGGTTCTGTGATTGATGACACTGCAAGGAGCTGATAGATTTCCTGCCACTGCACGTCCAGAAAGTTCTTTTTCTTTAAACAAACTGCAATCCTAAAAAAATTCTTGCAGGGCATTTACCATCCTCGCTTCTTGGTTGGTCCTTTTTTTTCAACTTTGGCACAACTCTGAGAGTGCGGAGTTAATGGACTTCGCTGCATCATAGTACCACAAAGACAGCTTGAATGAATTATTTAGGGTAATAGCCAGGCAGAAATTTGTAATTCAGTCATGCTAGCTCAATAGCAAGCTCTTTAGAGGTAAGCGGGAAAGAATTCTGGCTTTCACATCCTGCAGACCTGAGTTCCAATCCCTCCTCTCCCCCTGAATATTTTGTGCACAGCATCTAAACTTTATGATCCATAATTTCCTCTTCAAAACTAGGGAATGGAGATGTCAGTTTTTCATAAGAGAGAGCAATGAGCTTATTGAATGACAGCAGTAAAATGTTGAAAAATTTTCTTTATGTTAGGATGATTTTATAATTAGTAAGTCTTAAACATGTCCAATCAAACCTTGACCTCCACTCTTAGAGGATGCTGCCGTTATTTTAATAGGAAGAGCTGAAAAGTAACAGCTAAGCATTGTTAGTCCTTGCTGTGTGTCAAGCATTAGGACAGGTACGTAACATAGATTACCTCATTTGTACCTCAGAAGTCTTCTACAAGATTTTGTGACAGTGCTCACATCTCTCTCTGCTTCTTTGGGAAACATTACACCAGTAGACATTACGGGTTGTTTCATTTCTCTATTTAAAATAATAATTATGTACAGCAATTTGTAACTACATTTTATTTGCAACTATATTTTATGTGCTGTGTAACATACTGAGTAACTTACAACCATAATGTCATGTGATCCTTAAAATAATCCTAAGAAACAAGTACCGTTATGGCTACCAAGGAAACTGAGGCTCAGAGTTTCTACCCAAATTCCTACAGCGAGTGAGTGGCATTCCTCCTACCACCATCTATGGATTACGTCAGCACCACCTCTCCTTCTGGGCCAGTGGATTGCCTGGCTTCTACTTACCTCTCTAAAAGTTGGGTGCATTTTAATCTCACATTACAAATATGTGTAGCGGAACTTGGGGTGGAAGGAGGCAGCGTGGTTTGTTTCAAAATCCTCGCTTCCTGAACATTCTCTGGTTCACCGTGGCTCCAATCTCTGTGTAGAAGCTCTAAGACCAGTACCCTGGCTTCTGCCCATGGGCAAAGCTCAGACACGTAACAGACACAGAGATCTAAAAGCACTGTGCCATGTAAAGTGAGGAACCTGTGGATCATCTCTGCCTGCAACACTTGGACCACGCAGTCAGCATGCTGCCACCAGGAACACGGAGGCAGCTGGGCCTTCCTGCTCGGTGAGGGAATGCCAGCCGAGTCTTGCAATGGCCCTTCTGTTCATTCTTACTGCTGAGCCAGTCCTAAGTGATCCAGCTTGCTTGGAGATGTTGCAGCCATAGAAGAAAAGCTATTCTTCTCTGCTCTGCTGGGAGGGACAGAGGGGTGCCATGTTCGGCTCAACAAATTCTCTCTCAACCTAGATGAATGGAAAAAAGCCTAGCAGTGCCCTAAATGAAATTGCAGAGGACCTCAAAGGGCTGCCACAATCCAATGAAGTAAACAGTCTCACCTTGAAGTCCACAGAAGGGATGTATTTAGTGGCCAAGGATCATTTCGCTCACAGATAGAGGAGTTTTTCATGTCCATGTATTGGATTGTGTATTAATGGATTTTAAGCTTTGTTATGTGCCAAGCACATAACAAAGGAGAATATGAAGGAGAATAAAGAGATGGACAGGGTAACATTTCAGCTTCTTAGGGGGAAACTACTCATCCCAGCTTGAAGGCTCGCATTAACGATTAAATAAAGCAGCATATACCAGATCCAAAGTACGGGCTGGGCACAAAGGGGGAGGAGCTTCTCACACAGCAAGAGTCCAGATGTTGGACTTCGGTGTCCTCGTGGTTACTGGCAAACCACCTCTTTCTAGATGTCCTTCGCCAACTCAGACTACATCTTGCCTATTCCATTAATATCTTGGAGACAAAGAAAGATGACAAAAGATGAAAGAACAGAGTGACTAGGAATGAGAGTGTGAAGAGATGTGCTGTGTCACCCAATGGCCCCGCCCAACCTCACCTTAAGGTTTCCATCACAGCTTCTGAGATCAGGCAAAAGACTTGACCTTGAGGTATTTATCCATTGACTAGGAAGACACAGGCCAGGGTTGCCTTGGCCTCTCCCGGGAAAGCCTGAGCTTGCTGGGCTGTCAGATGATAGGGCATCCACAGGCAAAGGCCAGCAGATGAAGATTTCTACTGAGTTCCTGAAGGTCAGGGAGAGGCACTGCCTTTGCACATATGGACGATGCTACAAGTCTGGCGAAGCGGTGTGTGTCACCCAGATTCCACACTGTCCTCTGAGGGCATATTCTGATGACATTTTTTGTACTTTTAGACATTTCCCATAACGTGACTGCAGCACCATGGAAATTTTACTTCTAAATGTGCAAATTAGCGCAATATTTATATACTTTTACCAAAGCTGCAGCATTTCAAGGGTGTTGAATATTAACACTACATGAAAGCTTCCGCTCATTAGAAAGCTGAAAGAACAGCGCTGCCAGCTTTGCAGTCAGTCAGTCGCTGAGCGCTCGCCCCGCGCCGCGGGTAGAATGCTGAATCAGGCAGTGAGGATAAGACCCGGGGAAGACTGCATGCGACAATCTCACAATTTAATTGAGGAAACCATCTAAACTTAATCAGAGCCTATTAAATATCAAATAGAAGTTTAAATGGTATAATTGAACCAAAGTATACTGAAGAAACTCAGAGTAATAGAGGTTTTGCCAATCAATCAAGGACCAGCTCGAAAGGAAATACTATTTGGATTAAAACCATAACTTGTAGGTAGCGCTTCCTATGTACATGCCCCTGAACTTAGCACCATGAAAGTTTGTTTTGTTTTTTAATGTATTTATTTAATGTACAGGGTCTCACTCCACAGCTTGGACTCATAGTGATCCTCCGTTCATCAGCTTCCCCAGAGCTGGGATTACAGGCGTGCACCACCATGCCCAGACTCAGTCGCCTGTTCAGTGCACCCCAGGGGCGGGGCTCATGCAGCATGTGGGACAGGGGATCGAACCCTGGCCCCTGTGCTTGCCAGAGCGGGCACTTAGTCTGCTTAGCTATCTCACTGGCACTGTGAAAGTTGTATTTTTAATCTTCACAGCAATCCTTTAAGGAAGTACATGTTTGGCCTTAATTATGAGACAAGAACACGAAGGGTAGAAGGACCGCATGACCCACCAGCCATCGCCCAGCCTGTGACAGCCTGGGTCCAAACCTAAGGTGGTGTCAGTCTGACATGGAAGGCGCAGTGCTGGTCACCGTGGGAGAAGGTTCGCGAGCTTTGCGGGAATGGACCCAGGCAAAATGAGCCTCCTCTCAGAGGGGAGAGCACAGATGTCCAAGTGAAGGGTGTTGAGGAAAACTGGGGAGAACTGGATTTATTCCGCTGCCTTTAACTAATTTTAGACTTACAAAGAAGAAGCAAAAGTCCCAGCAAAAGTTTTCCAGCTTCTTTATTGTCTCCTAATATTTATGTCTTTTGAAATCACATTGGAATGACCAAGCATACGTTAACATTGGCACATTATTACTAATTAATCTTCTGATATCATTCAAAATTCCAAAGTTTTGCCAATGTCCATTTTACGTCCTGCGCTCGATCCCATCTAGGACCCTATGCTGTGCTTAACTGCTGCTCTGCTGCCATCTCTGCTCCACATCCTATTCTGTCAGTCTTGGCTTGCTTCACCTCAATAATTCTAACGACAGTCCAAAGAATACTGATTACTTTGTATGTATCCTCCAATTTGCATCTTTTTGTATTATCTTATGACTGGAACAAAGCTATTAAATTTGCAAGACTACTATGAAACTATTGTGTGTCCTCAATAGAGAACTAAGGCTCTCGATATGTCCTTTGAATGGTACCCATCAGCCCTGATTTTTCCAATACAAAATCACTTGCTTTTCCTTTCTAGTTGCTAGATTTTTGGAAAGGGGTATGTTTTGACTCTACAAATACTGTATTTTCTCAAATAGTTGCCCCTTCAAACTTTGGCACTCTGCATTTCTCAAATAATTGTTCTTCAGATGTTTGCAGCATTTATTACTGAAATGTTAGCATAATAGTAATTCCCTAGTTTTTTTTTTTCTTTTCTTTTACATTTATTGGCTGAAATTCTATTGTAAGAAAGAGATGTTTCTATGCTACAATAATTTATTTGATTATTTGTGCATGCAAACAATTATCACAGATCTCCTTTCTTTGGGTTAAATCCAATGCTGTTATTTATTTCGCTGCTGAAATTGGTCTACGTTCGGATATGAGGCACTTCTTCAGGTTGGATGTTGTTATTTGTTTGCCTGCTCTTTTTAGTACATTTCATTGGTTCGGGTTATCAAAATTTTGGTGGGATTTTTTTTTTCCTGGCTCTAGAATCTTCTCTGAGAACATTAGAATATTTTTAGTCAAGAATAGTAATTAGACACCATGATTTGGGTAACAAAAGTGCAAAGATCAGTCTTTTCCTACAAACTTGAGAATTCTCTGTTCATCCGTGAAATCAAGTTTTGGTGAGATGGATGGAGAGATGTGTGGGAAAGACTTCTCAGAACTTGATTTATCCACTAAGGAGCTGGGGCTTGACGTCACCAATATTAGGAACTTTATGAAGGGAGGCAGGCTCATGAGTAGCGGAATTAATATACAAGAAGACGATTCTCATACTGGGTCGCAGAATTCGACCAGTACCTGGGCTAAAGCCTGGATGATTTGAAGATCAAGTCTAGCACTAGAATAAAGGAGTCAGAGGGAGGAGGGAAAGGGAAAAGCAAAAATATCAGAGAAAAATAATTGGTTAGAGACAGTGACAGATGTGACGGAAGGTTGGAAGAAGTGGAAAATTATTCTGTTTGTTATTTGAGAGAGGTGCATAGATGGAGATGCCCCTGGAAATATCAGGAATGATTGACTCTATGTCAAGAAAGCACAGACTTCAGTTTTGACGTTTTTAGTTTAAAAATTATTGAGATATGTGAAGAGAGAACGCCAGTAGAGAATGGGAGATACTCTACTAAAGATAGATACTGTATTTTTGAATTCTTAGTACCTATGCCTGTACCTCACTTACACTGGGTATTCAGAAGAAGAATAGCTAACATTTTCTAAATGTTTACTTTGTGTTAGTCTTGAGTCAAGCATTTTTCTAGGCATGATTTTCCTCAGAACTCACAAGAATCTTTTTCACATGATTTTGATATTTTGGATGGAGGACATGAAACATAAAAGGGTTAAATAACTTGAGCAAAGATACAATTAGTATGTCATGATTCCAAGATTTCATTTGACTTCAGTGCATCCACTGTTAATCAAGTACTGTTTTGAGAAAAAGATAGGTGGGATCGTAGCTAGAGCATGCCTTAAAAAAGCACATCTGAGACTCCTGCACAGTCGAAGTCACGGAAAGAGCAAGACAAGAATGTGAGAACACAGACATTAGTGCAATAAAATAATTTGAGTTAGGGCTGGCCAAGTAGCTCAGTGGACTAAAACATCTGCTTAGGCAGGCACAGGGACTGGGGTTCAACCCCTGGCATCCAGTGGCAGCCCCAACCTAGGGGTGCGCTGAGATGGCAACTGAGCCTGGGTGTGGTGGCACAGGCTTGTAATCCTTGTGCTTACAAGGCTGAAAACCAGGAAGAATTACTACCAGTCCAATCTGTATAATGAGACCCTGTAGGCCTTGTATAAAAACACATATTTTAAAAAACTCCAAAAAAATAATTTGAAGGGGAAAAACGCAAAAGAGGATTTTAAAAAGACTAAGTAAGAGAGAGATACCAAAAAGTGATGCACACCAACAAGACTGCTGATATTTGAAGATAAGAAAAGCAAAACAAATAAGTAGTAAGAGGTTTGCACTACCAATGAAGGCAAGAGATCTGATTGAAGACCATCATTCCTGCCAAGGACAATGACAAAATCTAGAAAATTCTTTGAAGTACTTACCTGAAGGCAACAGAAACAGTATCACAATAGCAAACCCTCATGGTCCAAGATTTCAGAGGGAAATGCAGCCCCCAGATCCAGCTAACAGATACTCAGTTTTACCCTTCAGGTATTTTCCAGTTTTCAATGGAGCAGAGACACTGTAAAGAACTTCTGGAATATTCAGGAAAGTTGGAGTAGGAAATTAGAGTTGAGGGCTGACCAAAAATGAGGGCTTTGATGAACATGTTAACCTTTCGAGGGGACACAAAAGATTACGCTTTGCACATTCACCATCCCTTACATGAGAGAAAGCTCTTCTCCAGTTACTTCATCCAAAATTAAATTAATGTGCTCACCATTAGCCGTATTCAAAATGAAACAGTGATACTATTACTCTATAACATAGGTACTGGGCTTATCATCACTGGCTTTCTGAGTATCAAATATCTTTGACTTAGCTTGTAAATGATATTTTCTGACCATCATTGATATTCTAGCAACTTTCCATACAATGTGATATAAGCAGTTACACAATTTTGACACAGATATTTGAAAATTCAAGGAAATACAAAATTGTAGCCTGTCAAGAATATGGTTTTTGGCCCAGTCTCTTATTTTCAAGTACTACTCTTGAGAGAATGACAGTAACTGAGTTTACACCAGGAGCAGTACATATCAAAAAGACAAGAGTGACATGTATTCCAAACATAATTTTAGCGTTACATTGTGCTATAATCAATATGCTGAACCTT